>JADGJL010000800.1:0-13706 GCA_027600665.1 Irineochytrium annulatum
CCCCCCTTCCTCCCCGCGTAGTCGTTAAGCTGCCCCGTAGCTGTCCACGACGAGGTGCTCCTGGCTCGATAGTTGAAAGAAATGACTGCTCGAGGACTATCACAGCTGTGGAAGCTCTCAACTGTCCTTTTTTTCAACTATCGATCCGCGAGAGTCCTGTCGTAAGCTTCTTGTTATTTGAAAGGAGTTACTGGTTTACGTCAGCGTTCTTGCGACATCCCAGGCTCTCCGTTTTTCTTTCATACCTCTGTCTTCTCTCTCCGCAGCGCCTGTTCGTCCTGTCCGCGTCCACAGGCAAGCTGGAGTCCTTTTTGATTCGACACGATCGATTTGTGTGCTGACAGTACGATAAGCGAGTTGTGATCCTTAAAGTTTGGCACTAAGAGCAATTTTTTATGCACTACTTCTCTTTACAGCTTTAAAAGCTCTACCGAGGTCAAGGGCTCGGCACTGCTAAACGCGTCGTCTCCGCGGAACTTTGGATATCCTGACGCGTTATGATCGCAATAAGTTGAAGGATCGACCTATCCACAGGGACCCACGACGGGCTGCTCCTCGGATTTGAGGCCTTAACAAAGTGAAGACGACGAGGCAAGCTGTATTGATGCTGCAATGCTTCTTCACCAAGCGATGCCGTTTTATGTTGCTGCAATCTTTTCGTCCTTGTTTGATTTCGGACCTCGCGAGTTTTTTAATGCGGCCTGCGCAAATAATAGAATACTTACGCTTTACTTTACGCGTATTGCACATGAACTAATGCGCCGATCATCAACAGGTGCTTGCAACGTCGCGGACTTGCGATTACTCTAACCCTTTGTGGGATCGTTGGCACGCCTATCAGCTCTTGTTGGTCAACTAACGCGTCGTTAGGGCCTTTTTGCGGCAAGAGCCTTCGCTGAATGCCATCATGATTAACGGCCGGCACCACTAGATTCACACATAACTCCCAATATTCGTCATCTTGTCTCGGCGCGACAGCGGCAAGGACAATTGGCCGATCATTACTCTGGCCCGGGCTTTGCTACGGAGCGCCGACCAACCTCGCGCTGGCTAGGATTTTTTTGAGCATTGTGGGACGCTGGCGCCGGGATTGGCACACACAGCAGCCACGGGGGGCAAGCGGACAACAAGAAGTCGATGCTATTGAACGCGGGGGCGAGCGGCTACCTTCGGAGCTGCTGCTTGGCTGACAGTTGCCGCAATAGAAGGTTCTGCCATGCGAGGGGCTTTCTGGAGCACGGGCCCTCGCGTCGAGTTGATTTGCATTAGGGACAAAGTCGTTCATGTGGGCATGGCAACGCGGAGCCGGCAGTGCCGTTGGCGATCGGGAGCCAATGGGCAGCAGTCTCCTCTGGTGCGAAGGTGGCATGGTATGGTGTGCGCTTTTTTGGTTTACGGATTTTGACGCGCCACAGATAGACGCGATGTGCTCTTCAACGCGCCGGCTAACTGCTCCTCATTATCTGACTTCTCGCTCCCTCGTCATACCACGCGGTGTAGATATGCTTCCGGACGTTGGAAGGAGTGTGAAAGGCGTGGAGACTTTCTTTGCCTGCTCGAGCGCTTTTCGTTACTTCGACAACCCGCCGAATGTGAGACCAGTGCCCCGTCGGTCGGTCCACAACTCTTGTCGACGAAGGTTCGTCGCCTTGAGAGGGACCCAGGGATCCATCTGTAACGAGCGAAGCCCTTTGGTTAGCGGCTGTTTTGCCCCTCGCCGCGATGGCGAGCATATCAAAGGGTTCTGATGACTATCGCGACATTGCTTCGTCGCACTACAAGGCTGTCTAGAATCTTCAACATTTATGTGAAGTGATTCTTGGCGGTGCTTTGCAATTTGCGGTGCTGTGTCCTTAAAACCTCAATCTGCATAAAAGCAACAGACGATTGAGTTTTAAACGAAGGTGTTCCCTATATTACTACAGCATGCAAAGAACTTGGTAAATGACCGCCTGATGAAGAATGTCGTTGTAATAATATGTGCGATCCATGCAATCGAACACGCCAGTGGTCGGGATATGATCATGGGCCATCCTCCAGCCTACTCCACTGTCTCTTCCAACCTCCCCTCCCTCTCCACCTTCTCCGCCCTCTCAGCTAACGAGTCCACATTAATAAAGCAGAGCAGGATGAGGGCGATCAGCCCATAGAAACCCATAAGCATAACGATGAGACCTGGTAGGATATTCACCGTGGCTTTAACTACGAACTAGTTAGTAAAGCGCGGAGATAGGTAACCATTAAAAAAAGAGTGCTTACAAATGAATCCGAAGATGACCGACGAGATTCCCTGCGCAACGACGTCCAGCAGATTCAGCCCCGCGAAGAGCCGGCCTTGACTGGTCGGTACCATGGCCTTTGACATGATTGACATTGATATTGGGAGAGCAGCGGTTCCAAAGCTGTTGAGGAACGACACTGTCGAAAGCGACGCGAGATTTTAGGAAAGTAGGGAGAATGAAAAATACACTCACAGACATACAGCATCCACACATGCCTAGCCAACCCAATTAACGGGTATATAACCATCACCAGCGTCAGCGCGATCCTGATCAACACCAGGTCGAATTTAACCCTCTCCTTCACAGTCCTCTGCTCCGACTTGTTGAACCACCGAATCGACCCAGGCAGCACAAAAGTAAGCGCGAAGAGCCTGTACAGACTCATCGCCAGCAGGTAGTTCCCCTGTTCCAACGGTGACATGTTGAGCTGAAGCCCGAAGAACAAGATGATATACGACCGCATCCCGTACACGAAGAACTTATTCAGGAACACCAGGCACGCGAGGATGGCAATCGACCGTTCGTCAAACAGCCTCACGGTCGTCCACAGACCCCGACCAACCCACGCCACCTGCGCCATGGTCTGCTGCCACGGCGTCGGCTTCGCCTCGCCCGGGGAGGCCGCCACGGGCACGAGCCTCTTCTGCGGCGGCAGCGACTCCGGCAGGAAGAACACGAACCATAGGAATGCCGCCGCCGCCAGCACCAGGCTCAGCGCGAATGGCACCAGGTTCCCGCCCAGCGCCACGAGGACCCCGCTCACCCAGGGCGCGATCATCCCCGCGAACAGGTTCAACGCCTCCACGAGCGCGAGCGTCTGGGTCCTGTTCTCGCTCGTCGTCGTGTCGCTCACGTAGGCCGAGACCGCCATCGAGCTGTAGGTGATCCCCATCGCGCCAAGGACGAAGCTAGAGACGAAGAGCCACCAGATCGGCTCACCGAGGTCCACGGCCACGAGCGTGATGGCGCGGATGAAGATCCCGACGGAGCAGAGGATAACGAAGGGCCGCCGCCCGACGCGGTCGAGGAGGAGGCCAACGAAGGGCGTCAGGAGGACGGAGGGCACGGCGGTCGCGAGGTTCATGATGATGTTCCAGTTGGCCGCGAGTCCGTTGGCCTCCTCGTTGACGCGGCAGAGGGACGCATTGATGCCGCCTACGTCGCGGCGCAGGAGCTGCACGGCGTGTGAGGAAATGCCGCTGCCGTCCAGAGGGAGGAGGTGGAGCGAGACGTTCCCCGGAAGCCCCCCATCGTCCCCCCCACCGTCCACGGGTCCAGTTCCGATGCCGAGCTGCTCGCAGGCTCGGAGGACCAGGAAGGACTGGAGCGGGATAAAGCAGACCGCGAAAGCAAAATGCATGACCTTGAATTCAGGTATTAGAGAGGAAAATGAAAGTAACGATAGTGTGTATCCTACTCACGGCGTTGAAGATGACGATCCGCAACGGTGATGGGGTCTTGTGCTCCTTCACCAGGTGGTCGCCAGCGTCTCCATCGTCGTCCGAGAGGCCGACACCAAGGTCGAGGGCGGGCTCGTTGCCATCGGCGTCGGCGGCCAGGAGGGGCGTCGCCTCGGCGATGGGGTTGGGGTCCCGCATTTCGAGAGGTGGGACGAGATGGGTCCACAATCAGGATTTGACGACCATACGAACTATCGCACACTGATTTATCAATCAAAAGAAAGAGGTTTTACAAAAGTACAATAACGACTTGCGTAAAGAATGAGGATTTGACAAGGCTTAGGATCAAAAGGGAACTTTTAGTAGCAATAGAACGGGCAGGTCACGACACCACATCCTCGCGCTTTCAACGCTGTCCCAAAAACCTCGCAACAGCACACCCAAGTGCAATCCACGCAAAGCCGATGCCGAAGTACAGCGCGGAGCCGAACGCCGGAGTCAGCGTCACGCTCGAGAACCCCTCGAACGCGTTCTTGATGTTGTACACAGAGCCAAGCTCAATGGCCGTCAGGACGGCCGAGAGCGCGAGCAAGGCGCCGGAGATGATGGCGAACCCTCGCGTGTCAGAGCGGAAGAGAAGCGCGGTGGCGATGATGGCCGCCAGGGTGACGATGTCGCCTGTTAAATGGCGGCCATTTGAATTCTTGAACACACAACGGGATAGGGACAGAAGGCTTACCGAAAGCGAACACCACACGCGCGGCCGTGAACTTTGAGCACACAGACGACAGTTCCGACCCGCAGGGAGGCTGGGACTGGCAGTAGCCATCTATGCAAGAGGTAGCCTGTCCAAAGACCTGGAGGTAGCTTCCCAGCAAATGAGCTCCATGCCCGTGACGGCTTCCATATCCAATGGATCGATCAAAACACTCACAAGTCCGCGGCGGCGACGGTCGCGTGGATGGCGTTGATGGAGCTCGCGGCAATCTGGCAGATGGCGGACAGGCCAGAGAGCGCGAGGATGGCGACGAGGAGGAGGCGCTGGTGGGAGTCGCTCTCGAACATGATGCGGCGGCAGCGTGGACAACGAAAGGGGGAAGAAGGGGTTAGAAGAGGGCGGGCAGGGACAGCTGGCAGGTTGAACACAGCCGCCCTTTTCACTGGGTTGTGCGCAACGCGCAGCTCACCTTCGCAGATAACATTCTAAGTTGCCTTGCATGCGTCATATCAGTTTCAATGCACATGTTCCCCAGGCGACCACTGACACAAAGCCATGCGGAGCACCTTGACCCACCGGGCCAGGAGCAATGCGACAACGGCCGAGTAGAACGAAGCCGCGAGGAAGGAACGTCAGGAATGTGATGTCGATGCAGACGAGAACCGAGGTCGCGACCGGGCCGTTGCCGACCTATCAGCCCGGGGACGCGAGGACTGGCATCTCTCTCCCTAGGCGCCTAACGGTAGTCACCGGAGGCCCTGCTGACAACCAATCAACCGCTTTTCACCTCCGCCATTATCTGTTCTGATCCTTGCCCGTGAGCTGTCCCAACGCGAGCAGACGGGTCACGATCGCGCTCTACGAGGAGATCGGTACCTGTTAGAGGCGTTGAGGAACAGGGCCCAGACGCGCGCCCACCGTTAACACGCGCTTCGACTTCAACAAGTAAACACGGGTCCGACAGCGGAGCGGCACAGGATGTTAATTGCCGGTAGATTGGCAGCCTTGGCCTGTCTCTGCAGTGTAGTTGCCGCGGTCGCGATGGATGTTGGTGAGTTGCGAGCGCGTTGGCATCCATCAGTGTTCCCCTTCTTTTTGTTCCAAGTTGCATATCATGCTAACTTCGTGTTGTTGCTTTACAGCCGACGCGGACGTAGCCCCACTTCCTAGTCGCCTCCAAGGCCGCACATCTCCCACACAGTCCCCTCATCCCCCAAACGCGCTTCACGTACACGCCAACCAGCCGTCCCACCGCGACCGCGACGCGCCACACTCCGACAAACGCCGGCGTCGGCGTCGACGTGGCTCGCACGTCAAGCGCCGGCAGACTCCATCGAAACCCGGGACGCGGCAGCCCCTACCGGGTACCGTGGGCTTCTACACGGGCACAGCCGTGGGGACATACACGCTGCAAGCGACGTTGGAGCCCGTGACGTTAACGCGGTTCCCGGGGGCGCCGCCTATCAGGCCGCTGATGACGAGGCCGGCGGGGGAGGTTGCGGGTACGGCAAGTGGAGTGAAGACAAGTGGGGCGGGGGGTGTCACGCCGACTTCAGGGGCGTTGCTGCATGGGACAGTGGGGGCCGCCGTCAGTGGGGATTGGACTGGAGTGATGTTGAGTGCAGGCAGGAGACGGGAAGCCATGAGGGCTGATATGCTGGCGGGGGTGGTGGCTGTCGTTGGGATGTATGTCATGCTGTAATGGGAGATGTCTTGTTTGTAGGGCGGTGGAATTATGATTATGCTAGAAATGCTTGTTGCAGTTGCAGCCCGTCGCTATATCCTTGAAGTTATATTTATAGATTTAGAGCATGCTTTTGTTATAACTATAATGCATTTTCGCAGAGATGCTGGCTCTGCAAGTTAAACCGCGGCCCCTTCTCAACATGCCGTCAGGTGCGGCAACGATATCGGTGACAAAATACTGCTTTAAAAAGTTGCGAGAAGGTCCGACCATCACGGTAGGTCTCAAAGAAGGGCAGAGAAATCCGTGATCGAGAACCTTTGTCACTGGGGCTTCCTGCAGTTATATAAAAATCAACAGACGTCCGGTAGTCATCAGAATGACTGCCTAATAGTCCTGCACAGCTAGTCCAAGGTAAGAACCCTCATGAAAGACCCCCCGACGCGCTTCATGTCTCCCTGCGTCAGGATCAACGGTTCTCCGCGGAGAATAATTAGATTTCTTATAGTGAGATCGGGTCAGTGACTGCTCTGCGAAGTTATTTTAATATCGCTAGTCAAAAAAAGGAGCTTCCTGGTAACGACATCCGCGGCCAACCTCAAGTACACTTGCCTTCGGCCCCCTCAGCCCGGCCCGTCATCTCGCGGGCCGGCCCAGCAGCGCCCGCTGGGCGACCAAAACAAATATTTTTGCGTGAAAAAAATACAGTGGTGATCCCCATTGTAAATCGCCCTTTCTTCTCGTCTTGACAGGTCCTTCACTGGGAGGCCTATTAGAGAGGTGCCCCCTACCATTTTTCGGCCTCGTCAAACTCTCCCTTTCGCAAGCACCTCGCTCGACTCGCTCGACACCCCGTCGTCAAGGTATGTAGCGTCCCCCGTCCTCCTCACCCCCAACTCGGGCTGCGGGGCCGCCTACTGTCAACATCATCAACACACACGCGGGGAGAGCGAGGGACTGGACTGGGCTGGGACTATGCGCGGCCGGGAGGCCAGTTTGACGGGTCGATGGGCTGGAGCGGTGCCGGGCGGCCGGGGCCGGGGCAGGAAGAGGTGTGACCGCTCGTGAAGGGACTGAGCAAGGGGCTGACTGCAGAGACCGGGGGTGACGACCGCGACTTACGAAGCTGCCGGTGATGGAGCGCAGTCTTTCGTGACCGAACAACAAAGGGCCGGGAACGTGCGCACCGTTTGTTCCTGAGCTAGAGACGATGCTGGTCAACCCGCCTGCAGTCGACGACACAAGCCCCACTGCCCCACACCTCACCATTTGAAGCTGTCAAATTTACTAACCTAAACATCTATAACAGACCTTGCTTCAAGCACCTCATCAAACCCGGCTTTAGCCAAGTTTATTTACAACCTCCTACTTCAAAAATGTTCTCGTTCACCAAGCTGGCTCTCCTGGCCCTGGCCCTGAACCTTGCTCTCGTCGACACTGGTGAGCATTTTTGTTCCTATTCTTTACTTTGAACTATGCTCGTGTGTGTGGCTTGATTGTCAGCTTGGCCGGGCCATCTCTTATTGTTGTTTGATATGCACTTCATACCATGTTCTGTGTCACTGATTACTGCTTTCATCAGCTTCGGCCAAGTCCGAGAAGTCGCTCGCGCACCAGCTCGCCCACACTGCGCGCATCGGAACGCATGCCGCGGCCGTCAAGCCGGTTGAGAGGGCTGCCCGCAAGGCTCAGCACTTCAGGTACACCAACTCGGCGGCCCTCCTCCGTGGCGAGGGCGTCGCGCGCCCGGCCATGCAGGCCACGGCCGCCCCCGTCCGCGTCTCGACGGCTAAGCCGGCCCCCAAGAAGATGGTGCGCCCGGCCAAAAACCGCAAGAACGCCACTTTGGGCCGTGGAGCCAAGAAGACCACGTCCGGCCACGCCGCCAAGGCTCTTAAGGCCCGCCAGGCGCCCCCGCAGAAGCCGCACCAGCGTCCCATCCAGCACGCGCCCCGCACCATCACCGGCGCGGCACCGCACCCGCACGCCACCGGCCACAAGATCAGGCCGAACCACACCAAGCCCCCGCACCACCTCGCCGCGACCGCCGCCGCCGGCACCACCGCCGCCGGCACCGTCAAGGCGACCGGCACCGTCGCCGCCGTCGTTGCTGCCACCGGCTCCGCATCCGTCAAGGCTGCGACCGGCTCCGTCGCTGCCGCTGCCGCCTCCGGCACCGTTAAGGCCGGTGGCGCCGTCGGCTCCACTGGCACCGGCACCGGCACCGGCTCGGGCAGCCACGGCGAGGGCTACAACTACTACAGCTCCGCCGTCAGGGGTGATGTCAAGATGGGAGCCGTCGCGGCGGCGGTGGGCGTTGCGTGCTTGTTCGCGCTGTAGAGCTGCAAGCTTAATAATCTATGAAAAAACACTTAATGGGAGGTTAGGGGAGTATCGAGTGCTTCTTCTGCTGTTGGAGTTAGTGGTATGGGGGTAATGGGTTTTGCATGGCTACAGCCACAAAGACACTTCAACTTTTGCTTATTTTTTTGGTTGAGCTATTGCCTCTCAGAATCTCGGTCTTGCCTTATGTACAACACCGCGCCTCACTTGTTCTCCTTTTTCGGTATATCTTGCTCGGCTGCGACGCTTTCATATTGCGGGGTTCGTAGAGGACAGTTAGGTCACTTCTTTCGTTTAGAGCGGGGATTAATGGGGTCTTAGCATATCTACGTTCGATTGTTTTTAGAGTTGCAATACACAAATGTTAACTTGAAGTTCCCCATTCAACTGTGCATTCTTATTTGTTGGTGCTCCGTCGCGCTTATTGGAAGTCCTACGAGTCATCGACGGCCTGCTCGCCCAACACTGGTCCTGTCCACCCCGTAGAAACATCACACCGGCTGCCACCTGGGCTGGGTTTCTGGTAAACAACCACCCCGATGCGACGCACGCGGCGGCAGCTTTCCTCGTAGCCTCCAAAATATGGACAGGAGTGGTTTCCTTCTGTTATTTTCGTTGTGCACGGAGTAAGTTACCGTTTACGAGTCAACCTTTATATTCTCGACAGCCGCAATCGCAAGAGGAAGATGATCTCGACATGTGCACGGGGTCGAGCGATCTTGCAATCGCCTGAATCAGGACCATTGCACCCTTACCCAATCCGCTGTTCTGTATCGATCACTCACTCAGTGGTGACCCCCGTCTCGCCAACATTACAACAGACAACGTCCTCGATCCTCAGGAGACAGCACGCGGTGAGTTATACTGGTGCGCGACGGGACGACGCGGGAGAAGGGCAAGACGCGTGGGGGATGGCGCGACACGGGACATGGACGCGTCCGGTCTAGTCTTTGATAGCTGTCAGCGCGAAGCGTGTTGTTCCGTTGGTGTCCTGATGGGTTAGAACCCGCCGAGCTCTCGCCCCTCGATTTGGCTATGGTGGCAGCGGGACAGGTCGCACGCAGCACCTATTCACGATAATGACCTCTTGCAGAACAACTCTGCTTTGATACAACCTGCTCGACCGCGACCATGCTCTCGAAAACGACGTTCCTTCTGCTAGCCCTTGTTCTTAACCTGGTTGTCGTCGATGCCGGTGAGGACTTTTTATCGTACTCTCAAAATTGCCCATCCTCTGCAACCGTGTTGCTAACCATTTACCCTCCATTCAGCTAAAGGGCCCATTGCAAACAGCCCTGAGCGGCAGGCCTTTTACCGCGAAGTACGCGAGCGACATATTGCCCAGCTTAACAACCCGGTCGTCCCCAAGCACCTTCGTCACGCCCTCGCCAGCCGAAAGATTCTAAACGCGAAGCGTCACGTCCGCCCGCGCAGCACGGTTGCGACCAACAACGCGTCGGCTGCCGCAGCCAGCGCCGTCAACGCCGCCACGAGCTTATTGGGTTCCGCAACGTCCTCCGTCAACGACGCCGGCACCGTCGTCGGCTCGACCGTCAACGACGCCGGCACCGTAGTCGGCTCGGCCGTCAATTCCGCGGGGTCCGCTATCGTGGCCGTGGGTACCAAGACGGGCGCAGCCGCGGACGCGGCGGGGGAGGTGCTGGTCGCGGAAGCGGGGGAGGTCGTGGAGGCGTATGATGATAACGGGGTTATGTATGCGAATCATTATGGGGCCGTGTATATGTCGGCAGGCAAGGGACGGGCCGGGGGAAGGTTGGATGTCGTCGTAGCGATGGTGGCGATTGCCAGCTTGTTTGTGATGTGAGGCTTTTATTTAAATCTTTAAGACTGTAATACAAAACAGCTGCTTTAGCTCCTGTTTTCGTTCTTTTGTGGAGCGGAATCACTCAATTTGACCCCCTGATGATAACTCACGAATAATTATTACAAAACTCAACTTGATGTGATTTTCCTGCAAGCAAATGCTTCGATGATGTTTGCATACAGAGTAAGCAGAACACACCTTTCATCTAATCCTCTGCTCTCAATGTATCCCCTACTGCCTCTATCCTTACCATATTTTGGTGCCGCTAACATCACTACGGGCAGTCCAAGCTCATAGTAACTTCTTCTTTCGGCAATGAGGCGGCGGTATCCATCATGAACACGACGGTCGTTAGGCGACTCGATGTACTTCCATCGCTTCGGACTGCATCTGCGCCGTCACCCACCTCCTGTACAGATACGGATTTTCAAGTTTTCGCTATTCCAGTTAGGCTTACATCAGAATAAACCCAGATATCTACTTCTAGCATAAAACTTGCGTCATGTTCAGATGACAAGGAGGGCGTCGACGTCGACCAACCCGGGAAGTTCTTTGGGGCTCACACCGCCTGGGAAACATCTCGTTATGAATTAAGTTCATTGCTGTACGAGTATCAGTGATTCAAGATGTTGTAAGTGATAAGTAGTAAGGAACAACCAAGAAAGATATTAAGAAAAACGCCAGAGCGGGCAAACAACCGAAAAAGAATTTTATAACCCACAAAGGAACACGCAAACTGTCAGCCATCTACTTCCTCTTTGCGATCCCCTCCAGCGCCCCAATAACATCCTTGACCAAATCCGCCTCCTCCTCGCACCCGACGCTCAATCTAATCAGGCCATCGTCGACCCCGATCGCCCTCCTCGCCTCGGGCGTCAGGCTCGCATGCGTCATGACCGCCGGCAGCTCCGCCAGGCTCTCGACTCCGCCCAGACTCTCCGCCAGGCAGAACAGCCTCAGACCCCTAAGGAACGCATTCGAGCTCTCGAGGGTGTTCTCCTTTGTCCGGAAAGTCACCATCCCGCCGTAACCCAGCTGCTGCTTCTTCGCGACGAGGTGGCCCGGGTGTGACTCCAACCCGGGGTAGAAGACGCGCTCGACGAGCGGGTGTGCCTCGAGCGCGCGGGCGACGGCGAGGGCGTTAGAGGCGTGACGCTGCATGCGGAGGTGGAGTGTCTTGAGGCCGCGATGGGCGAGGAAGCAGTCGAACGAGGAGGGGACGCCGCCGATGCTGTTCTGGAGGAAGCGGAGGCGGTCCGCCAGAGTCTCGGAGGAGGTGGCCGCCATGCCCATGACGACATCCGAGTGGCCGTTGATGTACTTGGTGACGGAGTGGACGACGATGTCAGCGCCGAGGACGAGGGGGTTCTGTTGTTGCAGGAAAGCGGTCTCGTTAGTTTTTGTGGGACGGCATAAGGGAATGGGTTTAAGTTACCTGGAAGTAAGGTGACATAAACGTGTTGTCCACGACAACAATGGCGTCTGGGTTCTTTGCGTGCACAAGCCTAGCGACAGCCTCAATGTCTACGACCCTCAGCGTCGGGTTCGTCGGCGTCTCAATCCACACCATCCTGGTGTTCTCCCTCATGGCCTCGCTCACGTTCTCCGGCCTTCCCATGTCGACGAACTCCACCTGAAGCGCTTGGTTGACGGCAGCGACTTTCGTGAAGTACCGGAACGTTCCACCGTAGACGTCGTTGACGGAGATCAGGTGCGATCCGGGCGCTATCAGGTTTAAGACCGTGGCCGTCGTCACTGAGCCGGAGGAGAAGGCGAGCGCGTGCTTGGCGTGCTCAAGGGCCGCGATGGCGGTCTCAAAGTTGTTCCGGGTCGGGTTGCCGGAGCGGGAGTAGTCGAAACCCTGAGGGGAAGAATAATCCGTTGGCCATCCAGAGAGGGATACGCAGTGATAGAAAACAAACCTTGTGAACACCAGCGGCATCCTGGGCAAAGGTGGTCGACAGCGAGATGGGCGGGATCACGGCTCCGCTGATGGGGTCTGTGAGACAGCAGCGGATTAGCGCTCAGCGTTCGACTGCCCTCTTTCCCGCTGCTTCCATCTCCCATGCATGGGCATGCAGTCGACGTGCACATCCCAGCTTCCTCATCCCTCCTTCGCAGTGAGACGGAAAGATCACTCACCAGGCTCCTGTCCGGCGTGGATCGCGCGGGTGCCGAAGCCGTCGTCGACGTGGACGTGTGGGATGGTCGAGGCCGGCGACATGTCGGAATGGAATGGATGAAGGATGATGAGAAATAATAGTCAGACAGTTCTGAGCGATGGCGCAATTCCAAGCCCGTTCGCAAGACAATTATTAAGATATTAGTACAGCGCGCGGTAGGTCTATTATCTGAGCAACCCGCTCAGCAAGCTATTTAAGGCAGAATATCTTTCTTAATAATGTAAGAAAGGACATGCACTATTCAAGACTTGTCATGCCTTCCTTTCTTCATTCAAGAATCCCCTAGTATCAAAGCCGGCCGTCATAACGATATCTGGGCCAAAGGGGTGATAGCCGACATTCACTAACGTAGGTCCTTTCCCGGGATCCGATCCGGATGCCTGCTCATAAGCCCTGACGCCCTCTCCGACAAATTTAGGAGCCACCGTGATTATCAGCAAATCAACGAGCCTGCGCTCCGCTTTTTCCGCAGCTGCTGTCGCAAGGAAAGACGTTATCACTGAAGCGCCGCCTTCGACCATCACGGACGCAATACAAAAATCGCGCTTGAGAGATGCAAGAACGGCGCGAAGGTTCAACCTGCGCGATGAAGAGAGATATAAACAGGAGTGTGTGGAAGCAATGTCTGGATCACCTCCCCGACGACCCTGCAGCATCTACGGTCACGACCGTTGCACCCCTCTCCTCCAACGCGCGTCGTCTTCCCGACTCCCAGGCATCAAGCCCACAGTAAATGATCGGTCTCCGATCCAACAGCCGGCATCCCACCGGCGTTCTCAGCGACGAGTCCAGGACCACGGGCCGCGGATTGTCGCCGTCGACCTCTTCTCTCTTTCGTTCGTAAAGTCGCGGCAGGAACACATCCGGCCGCCGCCGCACCAGCCGTACGTTCAACATTGGATTGTCAGCCAGCACCGTCGTCACACCGACCAAGATCGCCGACGTCGACGCCCGGATCGCGTGGGTGAGGGTCATGGATTCGGGCGACGAAAGGATCAGCGGCGGGCGGGACGGCGTCGCGGTCGAGGGCGGATGGCCAATAACGCCGTCGAGCGACTGGGCGTAAGTCAGTACCACGAACGGCCGATCTGGGCGCCCGTCGCCGCTGCTAAGGTCTTGGTCCGTGGTGTCCAGAGGCCGCATCAGCGCCGCCAGGAGGTCGAAGGCCGCGCGCTCATGGTCCACTGGCATGCGGCCAAAGACGAGATTGATTTCAAGCACCACAACTCGACCACTCTTCCCCCTCCCCTACCTCCCCCTCGACATGGATC
>JADGJL010000801.1:1640-13702 GCA_027600665.1 Irineochytrium annulatum
TTACTACTTAAAAATTTTTAATTTTTTTTTAATTTGGTGGTTTTGTTAACGTTTGTAAATTTTATTCTCTTTGTTTTTTTTTTTTTGTTTTCTTTTTTTGGGGTTTTTTTTTTTTTTTTTTTTTCTTGACGGGATACTCATAATAACCTGCTTGCTCATCCCTTTTCTTGGTGATGAATGAAACACAACTGAATTGAGCAGTCGTCAAAGGCAGCAACTTTCCATGACGCATTCAGCCGACAGCGTTGCCCCTTTGCCCCGCCGAGGCCCTCTCCACGCCCCGTCCCAATGGACGCGCCACATCCTTGCCGCTTTGCTCTCACCACCACCACTGTCCCACCCGCCATCAACGGGCTTGATCCACTCCCTCGACCGAATCGCCACGATCCTCCCACATCTGGCCCTCGCGACTCCTCCACCACCGCGGCCTGCCGCCGGAATTGCGCTTTCGGTTGGCATGGACAATCTCGGGCTCGTGCGGGTGACGGATCCATTCCAGGGTCGGGCGATGCATGACGTTGCGGGCGAGGTGAAGGGAGAGGTCGCGTGGGCTGAGCTCCTGCAGGCCGTGACGTCGGGCGACATGCGGACGCTGCTGCTGAAACGTGACGAGCGAAGTAGTGGGAAGGAATGGGAGCTCCTTGCGAGTTTGGAGGCGTTGGTGCTTGTGATGGTGTTCCTAGCCGCGCATGGCAACAAGGACGGATGTGACGCGGAGACGACGGGGAAGCTGTTTGACGATGTCTTACGTGGAGCGCGGGAGGGATCGCTTGGGGTCATAAAGGCGTCGAGGTTACCTGCGGGTGTTTGGGCACGGGCGTTGGGCGAGGGTGCGTTGAGGCTCGAGCCTGGTAAAGATGCGGATGGCCGGTGGACGGGCATGACGTGGGCGAATCTGGAGGTCACTGAGCGAGCGCGGTGTGCGATACTGCGGGAAGGACTACTAGGAAGGGTGGGGCTGTGGAGCAAGGAGGAGATGGGGCAGGTCGGGGCTGCGCTGGCGTGCGGGGTTAGTACCGTGGCAGAGGTCGGCGAAAGGCTCGATTCTGGTGCACATGGTCGGCCGGTAGTCGGCACGAACCTGGAGACGCTGGCGCCTTTCATCCAGGATGTGCCGATGGCGTGGATATCATTTGCGTTTGTGAACGCTGCCGCAGATTACGTCAGAGGCGGGCTGGATGCGGGACAGGAGAAGGCGACGGAGGTTGCCGTCGGCGCGCGCACGTTGGCGTCCTACCTTAGGCGGAGGAGAGGACCGAGCACTGGCGTTGAGGAGGACGCCGTGTTCCACACAGCCGCAGTGGCCCTTCTTAACGCTCTCGAAGCCATGCGCGAATGGGGATACATGGCGGATATGGCTTCGGGGTGGAGTATGATTGGGTTATCCTATGCGTACGTGTACGAATCGACAGAGCGGCCGCGGATCTTTCGCGGCGTGATCGATATGCTGCGGGACCGCGCGGCCAGGCTGCCAACGGAGCTTTGTAGGGCTTGCACGCTGGCGCTGGGGGCACTGATGGCGGAGTTGGACGGCAATGACCTGGCTGACGTCGTTAAATGCTCATGGACGTGCTGGGGTGACAACACGGACGACCTGGCGTTCAACCTTTCGGACGTGTGCAGGGACGTTGCGGTTTACCGGTGGGATCGTGAGGAGAAGGGCGTGAAGGAGTCAGAGGCTCGCAACGGCTGGATCACGCGAGTCTACCGCGGACTACGCCGGAAGAGCAAGAAGGTTGAGATGGAGCCCGGCTGGATCAGAGCAATGATGGGAGACGGCGCTGAGTGGGAGGGGTCAAGAAAAGGTCTCGTGGCGATGAGGTTGATGGCGAGTGCGGGCGTGCTAACTAGTGTTTATGCTTCGCCTGTCGTCGGGGAAACTGTGGTGGAGACCGTTGAGGACAGGGTGTTTGAGGGGTGCCTAAAGGCTGTCGAGGGTCGAGGAGAGCTGAAGGCAAACGGTTCGTTGGCTGATTATCGACCACACTAATGAAGAAATAGACGTTTTGGGCCGATCGGTGGCGTTCGCTTCCACGCACGTCATGAGCGCGTTGCCAGCAGAAGTCATTGGCCTCATGGAGCACGACCTGATGGTTTGCGTGCAACGTATCTCTAGAGTAGCTAACTCTTTGCCTTAAAAGCCGATTCTCCAGACGCTCATCTCCGTCATGCTTGTAGACGAGAAGACGCTGCAACTACCGACTCCCCTGCCGACCGACCGCGACGAGCTCACCACCCTCGCCTCTTCCCTCACCACCCGGTCAAACCAAACGACCCGTCACTCGCTACGTCGCGAAGTCCCTCGCATGAGTCGCCTTGCAGGTACTCTGCTTGCCGACGCCTGGGCCAAGGGCAACCGCTCCGGCGCCGCATCCGTTGTCCGCTATTTGCGGGACCACTGCCGCGAACTCGGGGTCGCGTGGGGGTCGTCCGTGCTTGACGTTGGTGATCGCACTGCCGACGCCGCAGTCATGGACGCGGGCAAGGCGGTGCTGGAGGAGCACAAGGTTGTGTTGTTCTCGGTAACGATGGTGATACGCTCGCTGTTGTTGGCGATGGTGACGGATCGCCCGCGCGGTGAGGAGGAGGAGATCGTATTGGTAGACGCGATGGCGGCGCTTGCGGGAATGCACCATGTCACGGTGCGTTTCGGGAAGGATGGGTTTAAGGCATGGGCAGACTGCATTGAGGCCGTGATTGGAGTCGTTGAGAGGTTGCGAACGGAAGACAAAGGAGCGGGTGAACGGCTTGTGCGGGGACTAGTGAAGGTGCTGCTAGGTGTCGGTAAGTTTGCCCTTGGCACTTTCATACTTCCGTGACCCTAATACTCCGTCCAGATATACCTTATGCCTTCTCATCTGATTTGGACATCAATAATGACCTCAAAGCCGCAACAATATCCGCTCACGTCTTCTTGACAACCATCACGAAGCACCTCCTTCGCTTTCTCTCCGATCCGCTCGTTAACGACGCCATCCTCCCCCTCCACGCCCATTATCTCCTTGTCTTCCACACTGATCACGCTGTCAGTCCCCGTATTCATCCTAACACCCGTGCAATCACCACACCACCTCCACATGCACCACTGATGCCGGACCTTAACGCGGCATCACACGATCTCATCGTTGCGGTCTTCGAGCGCTCGAATCGCTTCCCGGCGACGACAGTCGTTTGGGCACCGTGGTATGCACGCGGTCTGCTGCGCGCATCGGGCGAGGGAGATGGCATCGAAGAGGCAGTACTTAGACGCGGGTGGAGCTACGCTATTAAGGGGCTGGCGAGCATTACAAGCCCGGGCGGTGGGCGACTCCTGGACAGGGAGGAGGGTGAGGATGAAAGCGGTGAATCCGGGAGTCTTGACGACGAGGACCGGGGCAGGGTCGGGAGGCAGGAGGAACCCGGCGCGGAGGAAGAGGTCGTTGTAGGCGGCGGCGACGACGGCGACGGGATCGCGTGGGTGCTGATTGCAGAGCTTGTGGACGAGATTATGCGCCTTTCGGACCTCGCCTTGGAGGGCGGTGGGGCGAGCAAGCCGCCCGTCCGCGTTGGTGCCGGGGGAAGCAGAATTGATGAGATTTTGGGGGCCGCGCCCGCAGCCGTCGGACTGCACGTACACCGGGACCGGCTTCTCACGCTCCTGTTCGATCAGATTCGGACCGTGGGCGTGCGTGCGTTGCCGGCGTTGTTGGACGCAATCCGCGGGCTCTTGCTGCACGGACGGCCAGAGCTGGGCGAGCACGCGGAAGACGCGGAGGAGGAGACTGGGAAGGCGAGCGAGGGGTTAGGGCTCGCTGCGGACCCGGACGTTGGGGAGGTGTGGAAGGCGCTTTACAAGGCCGTATCGTTTGCGAGGGGATTTGATATTGTTAGGAGGACGGGGTGCGTGGAATGGTACCTGCAGGTGAAGAGCGAGGCTTTAGAGTTGTGGAAGAGTCATAGGGGAGCCAAGAATACGTTGAAGAAGGATGCACACACTGCTCTTTTGCTGGAGCCGAGCGAGGCGGCGGTCGCAGTTGGATCACCTTTGAGGGCGAAGTTATAATGTGCCGGGACTTCATCAACTACATGACGTACGACATCTCAGGACAGAACATATATACTAAGCTGAAAAAAATGGAATCGAAGTTCACATGCTCTCTTATAATATAACCGTTTTACTTTCGAGCTATAGGGTTAGGGTTACCTTCAATTATCGACCGTTTTTAATCGGTGAAGATCGACCTTGCGGATCGTGCTTTACTAGCAGCCGCGTCGCCCCCAACCTCAGATTTACAACATAAACGTTGAGAACCGATCGCTTGAATTCCGCTGTGTGGGCTTCGACGTGTTCAAACCACGCTCGCGGATCCAGTTGTACTTGGCGACCGTCGGGTGCATGTTCTGGTACTAAGGCAACGATATATCAGCATACAAAGCCATCACCCTATGGAACGCTCACTATTTCAGCCTGGCTGCTCGCGTCCTTCGTGTACTGAAAGCCGTTGCCATTCGTGAAGCCCGACTTTGTAATCATGTCACATGTGAAGTTTCCCATACGGAATCGGTCGACGGGCATTTGGAACCTAGTAGATCCGCTGTTAGCAGACGACATCAAAAATTACCGTGACCCACTTATGTTTTGTCTCTGTCGTGAACCGCTCGTTTGCCACTGGGTCGTTGTTGGAGATGAACTTTGGGTTGTTGCGGACAGACCCGGACGGCTCCTTCAGTCCCGTCCTAACGTCGATCTCGGCTCTTAACGAGTGCATGGCCTCCAATGAATCCAGCGGGGCGTGGACGACCCTTAAAGTATTGGCGTAAGAACACTAAAGGCTGATGAAGCCAGTCACGGAAACGTACCTCGACAAGCTCTTATTGTTCGCCACATCCTTTCGATGCACCCACTCCGCCAAATCCGCATGCCTCAGATGCTCCATCACGGGCTTCTGCAACAACCTCGGATGAATCGGCTTCCCCGCGTCATCCGTCTTCAGCTCATCCCTCGCCCGCGTCGACCGCGTGTAACCATCGTCCACCATCGTCGTTGGGTTGTAGTGCTTTGGCGGCTTCGGTGGCTCGGGTTTTGGGAAACGCTCGTCCTGACCGGTTCCGATGGATCTGAGATGGCCGGCGTTGTGGACGAAGCCGGATTCGGTCGGCACGATCATGTCCTTATCCCAGTACGGTGGTTTGAGGTTGAGCGCGCCAGAGAGGAAGCTGGAGCGCATTTGGGAGTGTTTCTCCTTGTGATGCTGTTTCGTGAAGAGCCCAAACTAAGTTAAATAGCCGTGGATGAAGATGAATACACTGCCGTCATCCGTCACGTCGAACTTGGGCAGCCTCGTGAACCCGGAGTCCACGACATTCGCGACCCCGCCAAACTCATTCCTCGCCTTCCTGCTCGCCGGTCTTTGGAACTCCTGTGTTGTGACACTGGTTGCGACCTCCGTCCTGAAGTGCGGCCCTTCGTCTACGTTCCTGTCATACTCCACATACGCCAGCACGTTCTTCGTGTACCCCGTCCTCTGTTTCGTCTTGGCTCGGCGGCACGCCGTCCTTCCATTTCGTCGTCGTGAGGCTGTGCGTCACGCCGTTGATCGTGCCGCGTAGGAGGAAGTTCACGTCGCCGACGTGTGTGGTCGAGTTGGTGGTGGAGTAGAAGTGGCGAAGGTTCCGCGGTGGCTGGGACGCGATGTAGACAAGCGGGTGGGCCGACGTATCGTACGTGTCCTTGACCGGGTTCGGGCCGGGCGCGAGGGCGCGCGCGCGGTGCCGCTCGCAGACGGTGGTCGGAACGGGACTCTGCATCGTCGCGTCGTTCGGTCAGAAGGGGTCCGAGTGCATGGAGCGACAATCGCTGAAATGGGTGGACATCTCTCTTTTCATGTAAGGGCAGTTGACGGAATCCCGCGATGCAGACCCACACGCCGCCGTCGAGGATGTCTCGAGACTGTCGCCCGACTTGGGCCCGCTGTTGCCGTTGGTCATCGGCAAAAGTGAGGACCTCCAAATGTACAGCCTTACGTCGACTTGCTTGCATGTCTTGCCTACGTTGCAGCCGTGGCTAACTTTTGGAGCATATTGAGCAGACTGGTCTTCTGCTTACTGCTAATTGCAAGGTGTGCAGCCTTAGCGGCATATGCAGTCATTCGCGAGTGCCTTTTTAAGGTTGGCTCCTGTTCCCTGGAGGACAGCGTTGTTTTCTTCAGGGTCAACCACCTCACGCCGTCACCGAAAGTCCACTTCTCTGCAGACGCCGTCGTAAGGACGGGTGGATGACATTGTGTTACTTAAGGTGAATATGTCTGGCCCCATCGGGAGGATCGGGGTGGTAAGTACAGGACCTGCAGGATGCCCTGAGGGGCCCACACGCCGTCATCCTTGACAAGGACGCGGAGGCGTCGCGCGTTCGTTTGGGGAATTCCTTGGACGCACCACGGACATCCGGCCGGGCGCCGTATATTTGGGACCCCTGCTGCCCAGCACCTCTCGCTGCTTTGACGATCTGTTGCCACAAGTACCGATGGCGTGGACCTCATCAAGCGCCAACACCGCCGGCCCCGTCGACGCGACGACGGTGGTCCGTCGCCCCCGCCTCATCTACATACCCCGGTTCGAAAGCCCCAACGAGCCAGCCGCGCCGTCAAGACCCTACGAACAGCAGCGGCATGCCCGGCCAGGGCAACTCCCAACACGGCGATCAACCTTCCGGCCCTGGGATCCAAATCCGAATCAAGGGAACGATCCACATTTGCAGGGGATGCCCACCGTCCTGGCCGAGATGGTGGAGGTCCAAGTGCCCCCCGATAACGCGTTGGGCAATGGGCTCGCAACGACGGCGGTGTCCGGACGATACCTCCTGCTATCATCGTCGCCCGCCGCCTCGGCGTTTGCGACCGAGCCGGGCAACGAGGGCTGGGTGAACTGGTGGAGGGTGATAAAAACGCCGGCGAGCCGCGTGCCTGCGGAGGCGGGGCAGTACTTGCGGCAGCAGCGGAGTGGGGGCGCGTCATCGTCGTCGGGGCTGCCGATCGCTGGCGCGCAGGAGCAGGAGAGGATGAGGCGGACGTTGTTTGTTGAGAAGGCGGCGGACAGGACGAAGACGACCGTGTGGTTGGAGGAATGTGATGAGATGACGCGAAGGTGGCTCGCGGCTTCTATGGACAAAGAGTTGCTGATCAGGGAAATGGGCCGGGCTGCTGTGAAGGAGGTTTGGCCTCTCGTCGCGAAGGTGGTCAAGGCGGAAGAAAAGGACGTGGAGATTGGGTCTCTCGTCGCGAAGGTGGTTAAGGAGGAAGAAAAGGGCGTGGATGCTGGCTGACGATTCCTTTTACAAATTGTGGACTTTGTTATCCTGACTCTTAACTCGTTCTATTAAGATACCAATATGTGGCTATGACCTCTGTGATGCTGCACCTTCAGCCTTGGTGATTCGTCGTACCTTCTCTTTCTATTCTCTCATCAGTTATCATTACGAAGCCCTAACTAGCACTTTCTGCTGCTTCCTGACGTTTACGTTATCTATTTAACAACAAACAAATACTGCTACTAAATTTCCGCAAAAGCGGCCACAACCCCATAAACCTGCCCATCTGCAAAGGCCTCCGCTTCATCTCCCCCATCGCTGTTCACCAAGCCGAGCATTTCCATGCTGCAAGAAACCACATATCGATCTAGGATGCAAGACGCCCAGAGGAAGTTCTCCGCCTTAAACACGTCCCGTGAGAAGAATGAGCCACGAAGCAACGGCCGGACGCTTTGCGTAAAGTGGCTGACGACGTCGTCGGCCTCGTTCCTGCCAGATCAGAATATTGAGAAATCAAGGAACGAATAAAGAAAGTGCAAGGCTGTCAACACAAAATCCTACCCCATGATCTCGACAACTCGATCCGCCGTGTAGTAATTCCTGCATTGTGACAGGAATTCCGCCCAAGCGCTCGCCGTCCCAACCTTAAACGCCTCCGCAATCAGTAACAAGCACAGGATGGCCTCCTCGTCCAACAATCCCTCGGGGTCGTCAATGGTAGCTAGAGCGTTACCGATTCGCTCATTTTGCAGCGGGTTGGCGATGGTGATCACGGACATATGGAAAAGCGATATGGGGTCGTCCGACGGGTTGTCGGGGGGTTGTGGGGAGATGCTTTCGAGGGTGAGGAGGAGTTGAGATGCGCTGAGGGTGACGTAGTGGGAGAGGATGCTAATTTGTCCTTCGAGGAGATAAATATAGGCGAACATAATACACATAAAATGACAATCGCACCGTTTCGATATATGCCCGCCATCCTCTCGCGTTGCTCCCTCTCCGACGTACTACCGACCCCCGCCGTGTCCCAAGGCTCGATCCCGGCCAATTTTTGTCGCAGCAAGTTCCATATCGTCGTCCACACGGCCACATCGCATCTCTTAAACCGATCGCTCTCCGCTCCCTTCTCAAACGCCTCCAGCTCGATGCGACTCGCCACCAGTATCCGCGCGGCGTTCACAAACGCCTTGGTCGGTCCCTCGTCATCGCCGAAGAGGAGATGCACCGTCTTTAAGCTCCACATCTCCCTCAACGCAACCATTGCATGCATGCGCATCTCGTAAAGCGGATCCTCACGCCGCACGTTCAGCGCGAGTTTGAAGTAGTCCTCGAGGTTCGGGGTCAGGACGAAGCCGTAGTTGGAGAGAAGGTTCTCGTTGCCCTTGGGTCCGTAGTTGTTCCAGAGGGTTGCGCCGGGTTCGATGGGCGCGAGGGAGATGAAGGTCATGCCGCCGGCAAGCGAGTTCCATTCAATCTTTGTGGCGCGTCGGTGGTTTAACTGTGCAAGGCATCAGTTAACACGAAGTTAAAGTGTAAATTACCATGTCTAGGACTGGGTAGAGGCACAGCTCCGAGACGGCTTCGGTCGCAACGACCGCGTCCGCGTCCGCCTCCGCGCCTCTCTGCTTGGGGAACGCCCGTGAAGCAATCACGGCATACCCCCACAGCAACTCCTTGTACGCTAACCCACTCCCCACAGCCTTCAACCCGTCAACACCCTCACACGCCCGCTGTATCAATCCAACGGCGTCGTTCAGCAGCCGCCTCCGCTCGCGCACGATGTGCATCAAGTTCGTTCCACGGAGGAGGCAGTCGACGTCGTCCTCGGGCCATTCGAGGGGGAGGGAGAAGTATTTGGGCAAGGTTGTGAGGTAGGGAAACCAGAAAGATGAGGGTGAGACGAAGCGCTCGTAAGCGAGGAAGGCCGCAAGGAGGACCAGGCCTGATCACATCGTCAGAATGCGGAGTGTCAAGTTAGGTCGGAGACATACCCGGAGCATAAGGATCTGTACCCCCAGACAACCGCTTGACCTCCTCCATGTTGTCATCCATGTACTGGCAGATTCTAGCTCCGAAAGGCGAGGACCTTGCCGTCGACTCGGCCAAAATAAGCTTCTCGGGCAAATGCCCGACCACGCCGCCTTCCGGAATTGATGCCGCGGCGACGGCGCCTCGCAGCGACCCGGCCGTGGTAAAGCTAATGTTGCTGACGTCGGCGCCGTGGGATGTCGCCCATGCCCTGAGGGCCATCAGGCCGGCGTCAGCATCGTTTACATGAACATCTGAACGGACGTCTTCGGTCAGAGAGAGGGCACGGCGGCGACAAGAGCTTTAAGTCCACACCTCCAGCGTCAATCTTCCTTCTCTTCTTCACATCGTGCTCGCAAGTGTCCTGCTCGTCACGACGTGCAGTAAGTGGCTCCATTGCTCCAAGCCACTTTAGCAGCCCCAGCACAAGCCATGTCACAAGCCATATTGCAAGGGCATGTGGTATGGAATTAACCACCATGTTTACCTGTCCTTCGTGCAACAACCACTCACATCTTACTAAAAAGTGGCTTATTGATAAAATCGGAACATCATAAGTCCCACATCTTTTTATTTGATCTTTTATTTGATTCCCGTTCAAAGATGATGAGCAGCTTTGTTGAACAGCACCTGAAATTTTGCCCGCGACTTTGAGATTCACAATCTTGGCAGTGCTGCCTTTCTTGTTCATCGAATTTCACTGCTGCCATCGTGGAATGCTGGAATATTGAAAGGTCGTCAAAGTCGGCAAATTCCGAATCTCCAATCCCTCGCCCACACCATGAGTACCGCCGGAGGAGTCGACAAGGTGCTGGCGAAGCTCGCAAAGTCTGGTACGTGCTCTTGAACTGTTAAGATATTATTGCTGCCCTTGCTGGCGGATTTGGGACTGTCCTGCGTCGGCGTGGCGTCGCATCTTCGCCCTGGTCGCAAAGCTGGTGTGGACGTGACTGCTCCGCTTTTGATCAATCGTCTTTCGCTGTTTTACGAGCGTGCCGCCGTTTTCTGACTGTTTTTTGCAGCCGACGATGGGAACTATTACGAGGCGCATCAGATGTACCACTCGGTCTGCCAGCGGTAAGCTCCTCGTCATTCTATATCCACGTCCTGCATCCTCGCTTACGCATCCATGCAACAGCTACCTGAAGCAAAAGAAAACCGACCAAGCCATCGCCCTCCTCCACTCCGGCTCCCTCACGCTCCTGCGCCATAAACAGGTCGGATCTGGAGCCGATCTCGCCACGCGCATGGTGGCCATTTATGAGTCGGAATCCATTCCCGTGGAAGACGCATCGCGCGCGAGAATCGTCGAGATCTTTCGTGCGTTTCCATCGGCGGATCCCGGTGGGGGCGGGGGAGGCAGCTATTTGGCGGATTTCGTGAGGGCATGTTTGAGGTGGAGCGGGCGGGTGGGTGGATGCCCGACGGGAGATCCGATGCTGCATCATGTATTTGGGTCGAGGTTCTTTCAAGGTGTATATACATCCAACCATACAACGGCTTTTTTCCCCGTCGATTTCGCTCACTCTTTGCTTGCAGAGAAACTCTACTACGACGCCGAGTCCCACTTCGCCTACGGCACCCTCGACAGCGCCCGCGCCGCCGGCCACATGGCGCACGAGTGGGGGTCCCAGAACTATTGCTCGGACTCCGGCTACTTCATCGCCCGCGTCGTCCTCCAGCTCCTCGCACAACGCAAGCTCCAAAAGGCGCACGCTGCTTTCACCACCTTCCTCAATCTTCACACCGCCGCGCATCCGGCGGACATCATCGCACGTGTACCCTTCAAGCCTGTTGAAAGCATGGCGAACGGGGAGGCGAGGACGGAGCTTGTGGTGCTGGGGTCGAGGTTGACAAACTTCGCGAATCTGTTGTTACATTGCGTGCAGAGGGGCGCGGCGGATCAGTTCGCGAACGTAAGAGCGCAGTATAGGACCGCGTTAAGTTTGGATGGGTACCTTTATGAGCTGCTGGATCGGGTGGCGGATGTGTGGTTTGGGCTGGGTCCCAAGAGGCAGCCGAATATTATTGAGGTGTGTTCGATGCTATATAGGGCGATATTCTTGCTTCGATGTTTTTTAACTGTGAGTGTTAATCTTTTGCTTGCAGGATTTGATGAAGTCGATGTTTGCCGGACCGCCCGCGTCCGGAGGAGTAATCACGGGTGGCAGGCCGCCGCTGATGGACATGGATTAGAGGAACCCCCCCAGAGAACTGCATTGCTGAGAATTATTGTACTGAAATACAAATCGCGTGTCATTTCTTTGGTGGGCGAGGGTTGCATTTTTTTTTTCGGTTCGGCCCAACCATCGCTTGCTTACGGCCTTCCCAACCCCTCGTACATGCATTCCTCGCTGCGCGGCGCACGCGATTCCTCCCGGGCGGTCCGCATCGAGGAATGCCACGGCGAACAGAACCGTACTTGCGCGATCGCTCAGCACACACCTAGTCCCAAAGCGTTGATTCTGCGTGCTCCCCGATCCCAATGGGAAAGCACGATTCACAACGGCGCGAGATCTCTCTCCGCTACTTCCCCGATTTTTCCAATTGAGCAAGTCCAGCTTGGAGGCTCGCACCTTCACATCGAGGCAATGCTGCAGGCCATTTCCAGCTCGAAATGATGCAATTTGACACTTTTTTGGCCAAGTACGTTTTCTAGTAAGTAAGAATTGTTAACATCAAATCTTCGATAGTATAGTGGCTAGTATCTCCCCCTGTCACGGGGAAGACCCGGGTTCAATTCCCGGTCGAA
>JADGJL010000802.1:0-13653 GCA_027600665.1 Irineochytrium annulatum
CCCCAAACCCCCATCTTCTTCTGCCACGGCATCGGCATCGGCCTGGGGATCTACCTCCCCTTCATCCTCTACCTCCACCGCACCCGCCAACCCCACCGCCAGATCGTCCTCCTCGAGCTCCGACACGTCTCCATGCAGCTGTCCGACGAGGTCCCCAATATGGACGAGACGTTCGAGGCCGTCGAGAGGATTTATGAGGATCTAGGGATCGAGAAGGCGACGTGGATGGGGCACAGCTTGGGGACGGTAATCTGCAGTTGGATGTGCAGGGAGAGAAGGGAGATGGTCGAGAAGGTCGTCCTGGTGGATCCGGTCGTGTTCCAGCTGTGGGAGCATAACGTCGCGTACAACTTTTTGTACAGGCCCGCGAGCTCGGGACTGCAGCTGTTGATGTGGTACTTTGTGGTGAGTTTCTCCCCTCCAATCCCCAAGCTACCTTCGGCACGTTGTTTTTATCTAACAATGAACCATTAGTCCCAGGAACTCTACATAGCCCATGCCCTCCGCCGCCACTTCTGGTGGTATCGCGCCGTCCTATTCCCCGAATACCTACCCCTCCACTCTTCCTCCTCCCCTACCTCTTCCGCATCCACCTCTCCACGCAAAGGCATCACCACCACGACGGTCCGCCGCGTAAAAGCCAGCGCGTCGTCCGACTCCCTTAAGGTCGGCAGCGACGGCAAGCCCAAGGGACCGTACAATGCCAAGGTGTTCCTGAGCGCTGACGATCAGATCGTGAACGCCGGGACGGTGTTGGAGCATCTCAAGGGGAGCGAGGTCGACACCCATGTGTTTCCGGGTTGCACGCATGGGGCTTTTATGTTGACAATGGGGGTTTGCTGGGAAGTTATTTTGGAGGCGCTAGAGTGACGGAGCATGAAATTTTACGGCTGGTCATGTCCCTTCTTCCGTGTTTCATTTCGATGGATATATTGTTACCACTTTAACTTCGCGCTTGGTGAAAGCCGAAACAGTTTCTTGTTGCGATGTGATAAATTTTGCCGCTCTACCACCCCTTGAATGACTCCCCCACCTGGATTTTATTTACTCAACATTATTTGCACTACGATTTTTCGTCACGACGCTGTATCTGCCTTCTTATCGTTAAACATTGACCCTGTGACGTGTTGTTCTTACCCTGCTATGTCCCACACCTCTCACTTGTTTTGTCGGCATTGTTTATTGCTTCCTTCCTATCGTCGTATGGTTTAGCCTTCGACTTTCGTTATATGTTTGGGCAATTGGTTGAAAGTTGAAATAAAGGTTATTCGCGGTAGTCACTCGAAAATATCATGTGTTTGATTATGAGAAAAAATTTGTTTTAGTAACCGATAAGTGTCCTATGGTTTGACAACAAGAATTGCCAATTTCAAAACAAGAGAAACATGAAGCGGGGAGGAAGAAGAAATTCCACGAGAAAACGTGCGGCACGACACTGATATATTGGCTCGAATGTAACATCAACAAATCATATGTATTCTAATTACCGACAACCAGAGAAATTATACCAAATAGATCTTAATACCGGGCGTGGGGGACAAAGCATGACCGGCCAGATAAGTGGATGTTTTATAATACACATAGGCCGAAAATAAGGGGCGGGCGGGAGAGAAAGTGTGAGATGCATGACGAGTCGAAAACGTAGGTGAAGTAGGAGAAGGGGAATGGTCACAGAAACTATTAAATCAATAACTGACGACAATTTTGGCTGTTCACAATATTTGTAGTTGTCCTCTCAGTAAATAGAGATCAATACACAGTGAGGAATATTGGCTTGTGAGGTGTGCGGAGGAGAAAATCGCGCAGAGGTTGGGTAGGAGAATATGCGATGACGGTGTGGGGAATAACCGGTGGAATAAGAGCAACATAAACGGCAGTGAAGGACGGGGAGGTATACGGACGCGGATGCACACAGCGCATGTTTAAAGATAATTAACAAAAACAAAGCACGTACACAACATCACAGCAGACACCGTGCAAACGAAGGACCGCACGAGCGGGATCCGATAGAACCCCCAGCACACCATCAAGATCCCACACCCAAACACCAATGGATATTTCAATCCAGTGTCCCTTCTCCTCCTTCATACCGCCACCGCCACCTCCCAGAATTAAACGCGCTCGCCGTCTTCCCATCTCCATCAGCGCCGCCTGTCACCAACCAACCCCACAACGACTTCAACCACCGCCACGCCAGGTTCTCACCCCAGTAATCCCCCTGCTCGTCCACCCGTCTAAGGCACGATGACACCTCGGTCGCGACGGATCCCACGACGCGGTGCGTTTGACAGACGGCGATGCGGTACTGCATGAGAAAGGCCGCGCGATAGGGTATGTGGCCGCGGATTGTCATGAAGAAGGGCTCAGACGTCGGGAATCTATTTTTCCCAATTAGCAATCTCATCCTTGCCTAAAAGTAATAAACGAACCTCTTCCCGCTCGAACTCTTCATGCCTACCGCCCTCAAACTTGCCGTCTCATTGCTAGCGCTCATAGCCCCAAACCTCACGCCGCCACTCTCCAACCTCTCCACGGTTGCCACCCACTCCTCATCACCTTGCTTCTCCGTCGTCACAACCACTTCTATCTCTGCGCCTTCTTCCACCCTCACGTCAACAACATTCCAATTCACAGCTTCAAGCACCATCTCGAACGCCAGCGCGATCTCCGTCCGCGTATCGAGCGTCTCATGCCGGCCCCATCCGGCAGCAAGCCCTGGCGGTCTCCGACCATCCCCTTCATACACCGGACCCGAGTCACCACCCGTCACGACCACTACCTCCTCCACGCTTACAAACGAAACCCTCGTCCCCCATCGCCGACCCTCCACCATACTCAACGGCATCGTCGTCAACACGACTCCCAGACAGGCCAGCAGCATCAACGCCGTCACCCAGCACGCCGTCACGCTCCTCCTCATCCCGCGCTGCTTACTCTCCATCGCACGTGCCCCTTCCGCCTCCCTCCGCCGTCGTCGAGATAAACTCCCATGGTCGCTCAGACTATCCCCGGATCTACTGTGCCGTAGCCCGTACTGCTGGGGTTGCATCGGGAGTCCAACACCGCATGCTACGACAGACATGGCCATGTTGCCTTGTTGTGGGCCGAGGAGGTACGAGCGTTCATCTGGACCAACCATCGCTACGCCGTTTAAACCCGTGGGAGCCGCCATGGAAGCGCCGAGGGTGCCGTAGCGACGAAACTCGGTTGAACGCTTCAAGCGGGGGCCGGTGCCTTTGCCGCCGCCCGTAAGCGGCTTGACCGCTGTCGCCACAGCAGGCATGTCGCCGATCTTCCTCATTTCAGGCTTCTCCACCGTCGCTCCTTCGTAGACGAACCTCTCCTCCTCCTCCTCCTCCTTGCCCCCCATGGCCGTTATACCAGCAATGCCGAGCGGTATGGCCCCCGCCGCAGCGGGCACGGATGACTCGACCTCCACGCTCCTCGCGTCCCCGCCCGAATCCGTGGTTGACGACGTCGCGCTGCTAGGTCCCTTGCGTGGCGCGGGCGTTGGTGTTGTGAGGTATGGCAGACGCAGGTGCGAGGATGGACGCGGGAGTGACCTTGTTGTCTGCTGTGTTGCAGCAGGTGAAGGTGTCGCGGACGTCTCCGTAAGCGACATCCCGCGCCCCGGTGCCGGCGACCGCTCCCTTGCGGGTGGTAAAAGCTGTGCATATGGTCCAATGGATTAGTAAGGTGGGGGAAGGTGGAGGACCCATGCAGAGGTGTTCATACGTCTTCCGCGGTCGGAGCGGTGGGAGTGCCGATAGGAAGCGGGCGGAAGAAGGCAGCAGCGGTGACGGATGCGGGTGCACGGCCGTCGTCGCTCTTGCACGGCGGGGGCGGTCTCCGCTTCGACGTGACGGGAATTGATGAGCGGCGGCCTTGGGATTTCATGACCGGCGCGGGGTCGGCGGAGGTTGGCGGAGGAGAGGCCGGGACGGGGAGGGACATGTTCGGAGCCGCGGGGGTCGCTGGATGGTGCCGATAGTGATAGCAGTGCTTCGACTTCGGAGGTGAATTGACGATTCTCGTGCAACGACGACCAAGGAGGACTGTTCTCCTCCACAGATTGCGGATTAGAGATTAGACTCGGTCCGTGGGAAAGAAGTCGAAGTCACTGCGTTCGAGGTGAAGCTTTCCGCTCCCTCTGCCAAAGAAGCCGCCAGATAACGGGACGAGGGCAGAGCAACAAGAAAATAAAGCTCATCTTCACAAAGCAATTCTCATCACCATCCGTCCACCCTCTCCCGCTATCCCCAGTTGCGGATGTTTGTACAAAAAAGGTGCCGTATAACCGCAACAGTAAGGCAATAATACCACGCAGCTTTTCCTTCACGTTCCTCCCCGCTCAATCTATCTAAGCGTTGTCGAAACTCTCACTATAACCAAACCAAACGTCAGACAACACATCAACAACAAGACAGAGCCAACGATTCAACAACACTCACACCAACTCCGGCACATCATCGTCATCCCCCGCAGCTCCTGACCCGCTCGCGACGCCCGCCCCACCCGCCTGCTGCTTCTGGTAGCTCTCCGCCAACTTCCGGAGAGACGCGAGAGACTCCGGGCCTAGCTGCGAGAGGATGCCGGGTACAAGCTCGGTCAAGTCCTTGGTCTCGGCGTGACCAGAGATAATGAACGTGTTGGCGGAGATGGCGGCTTGGACTATTGTTATGCGCATGTCAGTAAGAATACTGTAACTAAGACAATGTGACCAACCTTTGGGCGCAACAAAATGCAAAACACTCCCATCGCTCTTAAACATGTTCACCTCCTCGATGGCCGTGATCGGCTGCGGGTTCAGCTTCTTCAGCGTCGCCTGGAGCTTCTTGTCCTCCGACCCCGCCGACTTCACGACCTTCTTCACCTTACGCCTAGGCGTCCCCTTACCGCCAATGCGGACGGACGCCGCCTGTGCCTGAAGCTTTGCGAGCTTTTCGGGATTCATTGGGTGATGGCGGGGGGGAGGTGGGCGAGGGGGCCGGGGAAGATGGAGGCCCTGGGTAATGAGATGCTTTAGAATAAACTTTCTTGAAGACTCAGAGAGCATCATGGCAGCAGCATCACGTCGTCGCCATCCCAAACCCATCGTCCACAAACTCCCTGTCCAGCCAAATCGCCTCTTGGAAGCTGCGGAGTCCCTTCCAGCTGCAAATCCACGAGCGACACGCTCCCAGAGCCCAGATCGTCCGCCCCGCGTCCACGGGAACGCTCCCGGGCGGTCCGTCATTGTCCCGCCGTATCCGGAGGCCATCAAGAGAGCCGCATTGGCAAGGACATCGCCTTCGTACCGGTTTTTTTGCAAAGAATCGAGCCTTGAATTTTCCGACAAGCGTGAGCCTGGCTTACACTGAGGGCCCTGCCTCCGTGACGGCTCTGGATCCTCACCCTCATCTGCAAGAACGTTGTTTGAGCTGCATCTCGCCTTGATCTGCATACCCCTTTCCTCTGTACTGGCTTCCCCGGGCTCGGATGTATATGGACACTTGGAAGTCGGCATCCCCACGCAAGGACCCCGCCGACGTCCGTATCGGCGGCGGCCGCGTGTCCGTCTACGTTGACGTCGTGCTCCGGAAGCTTCAGGTTTGTTGCCCACTGTATAAATAAGCTTTTCTGACAGTGGACGTGGACAAGGAGGACCGCTCGGTGTCTGTCTTCGGCAAGGGGAGGACGGTCACGAAGGCCATCTCGGTGGTTGAGGTCGCGAAGCGGAGAGCGGCGGCGGTGGCGGCGGAAGAGGGGAAGGTGAAGGTGGAGCAGGATACGAGGATTTTCGCTGAGATGCAGGAGAAGGGGGACGATGAGGAGGATGCAGAGCAAGACCCCAAGGAGAGGTATGTTCACAAGTGCAGTTTATTCATTTTGTTTTCTTTGTCCCCGCATCTCGGGTATATACATGTGTGTTCTCTCCTAGTTGGCTGTGTTGATTACTTGCCATTTGCGATGATCTCTCCAATAAATCACGTGTTCCTCGATCCTGATATTCTTGTTTCCTTTCTCATGTCGTGAAGCACAGCCACCAAGCCCCATCGCGTCCCTTGCATCCTGCTCACACTCAAAGCGATACCAACGGCAGCTTTATCTTCTTGATTTTTAATCTGCGAGACGTAAGGAAGTAATAAGAGGCCATATATCAAGCATAGCATCAATACAACGCGCATCTCACCTCATAACACACCTCCACCAGACACATCTCGTATCTAACGCTTCCTCACCCAATCCCCAACCTTCCCCGCCGCGTCCGGATTCGCGCCCAGGAACAGATAAACGGCCGTCCCCGCCAGGGCCACGTAGGCCGTCATCTTGAACACGAACATTACGGACCTCGCGAAGCTGCGCATAACCTTCGATAACGCCCAAACCCCGACGTATGAGGCGACGCCAATTCCCAGCTGCGTCGTCAGATCGAGGGAGAGGAATTGGTGCGTGACGTAGGACGCGAGCTTGGGGAGCTCGTGCGAGAGGGCGACGAGAACTTCCATCGTCGTCGTTGAATGAAGTGGGGGAGTTGACAAGTTGAAGTTGCAACCACACTTAGTACGACCTCGGACCTCGTTGACGGAGCGAACCGACAACGATCGCCGGCGGGGGTCCTTGCAGCCAGTACACTGATCACGTAGAACGGTTGGGCCTGATCACCACCAGATCGAGGGGCCTCGATGGCCTCAAATCGGAATCGGGCAAGGTATTGCTTCCACGTCCACACTTCACCGCTATGTTAAAGCGGGGAAGTCCCGCTTTAACTTAATATGCCTCTCTTACCGTTATACGCTTCGCGGGACAGATACACCGGCTCCCCTGCATCATCACAGTCAAACGGGTCAGCGTTCACGCAGTATGCGCTCGAGCAGCAGAACGACGACGAGGTGGACGTGCTGTCGCAGAAGATGAGCATTTTGAAGGAGGTTTGTGGAAGATTACAGGACGGGGAACCAGCGTGTTGATCAATGGTGGTGTTATGTTTGCTTGGCAGGTGTCGTTGCAGATCGGTGATGAGGTGAACTACCAGAACAAGTTGCTTGGGGAGATGGTTAGTTCCTTCCCGCTGTCGTCTTCCTCCATCAATTCTGTCCTTGGTACTTTGACTCGAACGGACCTAAACGATCGATCACTCTTCAACAGGAGGACGACTTCCACAAGACGGGCGGGATGTTGGGCGTAGCGATGAAGCGCTTCAACACCATGAGCAAGTCCCAGACGGGCCGGTGGATGTGCTATTTGATCCTCTTCGTCATCCTCACGTTCGTGTACCTTGTCTTCTTCCACCGGAGAAGATGAATCGCTTCTATTACATTAAAACAATACCACACACGACGCTCTATGTTCATCACACCAGTCATACACAGTCACAGCACAAAGTAACATAGGTGGGAAACTCATCCACGCCCAGCAACTACGGTGAGGTGAATTGGCGGTGCCAGAATCAAGTAAGGCGAAAGGAGAAGAGAGATGGAGAGCGCGAACACGGCGAATGCGGACGGCGGCGAGGCGGTCGGCGGGAAACGACGGCCTAGGCAGAGGAGACGGAGCAAGCCGAATGCAATTGAGGACGGTGGCGGTGATGCCCCTAGCCAAAGTGCATCGACCCCACCCGCGACGGCCGACCAGCCCAAACCAAACGCCGCAGGAGCGTCGCATTCGCGAAGGACGGCTGCAGCTCTGGCTACATCTAACGCGGCCGTTAACGCGGCAGATGCGAACGGAGACGCGGGAACGAAGCCGAAGAGGAAACGGAATCGGAAGAGGAAGAGCAAGGGTGCCGGAACACCGGGTCTACCCGCGGATGCGGATGGAAGCGATGAAAGCGGAGAGGAGCTCGTGACGGAGTTTGCGGCCATGATGGTTGCGCCCGCGCCTGCCGTAGGGCCGGCGACACCCGCAGCTGTGGGGCGTGGTGGGAGAGCGGAGAGGGGCGGATCGGCGAAGAGGGGAGGCAGGGTGGGCGCGAGCGCAAGCGTTACGAAGTTTGTTGAGGCGGTGTCGGGTGGGATGGATGTCCCGCCAGAGGAGTCAGGCGGTCGCGGACGAGGACAAGGAAGGGGAAACGAAAGTGGTCGAGGGAGGAGTGCGGATCGCGGAGGGAGAAATGGAGATCGCGGGAGAGGTGCAAGCCGGGAAGGACGTGGAGGGTGGACGCCACGCCCGCCGAAGCCGACGCGATCGAACGAAGACCTATTGAACGAGATCAATCACGCCGGAGAGACACCGTCACGTGGGAGCGCTGGGAGGGGACGTGGACGTGGACGTGGGGGTGCTGAACGGCGTGGAGGGGATTTAGGGCCTCCAATCGTGTTTGTTAAAGCCACGGGGGAGGGCGCGGGCGCCGGTGCGGGGCCTAGCCATCCTCCGCAGGTAAACGGGGAGAAGGCAAAACCGGAGACTGGGAAGATGCTGGGTGGTCACAATGAGGAGAAGAACAAGGGGACACCGAACGGCGGTGGGTCCAGCGGTGATTGGAAGAAAAAGAACGACACGTCCGGCAAAGATGGACGTGGGGACAGGAAGAACAAGAACGAGCTACCGAATGGCACAGGAGGTTTGGGCGGCGATTGGAAGAATAAGAACGAGACGCCGCACAGCCGTGGTGGACATATGCAGGGACGAGGCGATTCGTCGCTCGGTGGCAATTGGCAGAGGAGGAATGATCAGAACAGGCCGTTGAGCGAACGGAAGCTTTGGGAGGGGAACAACAATAGCAACCAGAACACGCCGTCGAAAAATCAGAAGGCGTTATTCGAGGAGTGAGTAGCCTCGCTCCTTTCGTCATAAAGCATTTTCTTAATGCTGGCCTATTAGCTACATCTCCCTCGATGAAGTACAAGAGGGCCTGAAGCGCAAGACCCTCTTCGAGGGGACGCTTCGGATCAATAAGAAGAACTCTCGCGAGGCCTACGTGACCGTCGACGGGTTTGAGGAAGACGTCTTTATCGCGGGCAAGTTTAAGCGGAACCGGGCGTTCGAGGGCGATGTGGTGATCGTACAGCTGTTAACGGGGGATGAGTTGAAGGATGAGCGGGAGAGGGATGATGATCAAAAGGAGAGGAAGCGGAGGGATAATGCGGAGCGGCAGGCGAATGTTAGGTTTGACGACGAGGAGGTTGAGCCGGTGGAGGAGATACTTGTAGGGGAGGAGGATGTAAAAGGTGGGCTACATTTCCTGTTTTCGATGCGAGGTGGTAACCGATACGTTTTGCAGAGCCAACCATTTTCGGCAAAGTTGTCTTCATCCTCGAGCGCCGCGAGTCCCACTTCTTCGTCGGCACGCTGTCCGTCGAGATGCCCGCTTCCAAGAATCCGACCAAACACACCTTTGGCGCACCCGTCGACGCCTCTATCAAAATGATCTGGATGCGTCCTGTGAGTTTCCTAACACTTGAGAAAAATGTGACCTAATTCTGTCTTTAGACGGACAAGCGCATTCCTTTCACCGCCATTCCCGTCGAGAACGCGCCGCACGAGTACCTGAAAAATCCCGCAGCTTATGAGAATCATTTATGGCAGGCGAGCATCAAGCGGTGGCCGAATCATTTGCAGAGCCCGTATGGAATTGTTCACGGCACAATTGGGCTGATTGGGACAATTGCTGTTGAGACGGAAGCGCTGCTGATAGAGAACGGGATTCACTGGGATGAGTTTAGCGACGAAGTGTTGGCTTGTTTGCCGGCTACGGTATGGTTTCCCTTTCGCACCCTTTTTAACTTCGAATACTTATTTCCCTCGTCCAGCCGTGGAAAATGCCCCAGGAGGAGATTAGAAAGAGAAAAGATTTTAGGTCGACGCGCATCTTCTCCGTCGACCCTTTGACGGCGCGTGATTTGGACGACGCGTTATCTATTACCGCCTGTGATGATGGAACATTTGAAGTCGGCGTGCATATTGCCGATGTCAGCTACTTTGTTCCGGACGGGTCCGCGTTGGATCGGGAAGCTTTCAAGCGTGCGACGACCGTGTATCTTGTTCAAAAGGTTGGATAACAACACCGGGCGTAAGTTAACGATGCGATAGGCGATTCCAATGTTGCCAAGATTATTGTGCGAGGAGCTCTGCAGTTTGAACCCAGGAGTTGACCGCTTTGCCTTCTCCGTCCTTTGGAAAATGGACGCCGACGCTAAAATCATCGGTGAACCCTGGTTTGGCCGATCCGTTATCCGGTCCTGCGCCAAGTTAAGTTACGATCACGCACAAGCCCTGATCGAGGGTCGCGACTGGGAAGGTTTGCCGCCCGTAGAGATCACTGGGGAGGGCAACACGATTGAGGAGGTCCGGGAGGACACGATGCGGCTTTATAGGCTCAGCTTGAAGCTGCGGGAGAAGAGACAGGAGTCGGGAGCGCTGAGTATCAATTCAATCAAGCTGTGGTTTTCGATTGATGGGGACGGAAATCCGGAGAATACGGGCGTGTATGAGCTAAAGGACAGTAATCGGATGATTGAGGAGGTTTGTGTGCATAAAAATTACTAGAGTGCTAAGTGCCAATTAGTTCATGCTGCTTGCGAACATGTCAGTCGCAAAGCGGATATCGACGACATACCCGGAGACGTCCCTTTTGCGTCGACACGAGCCGCCAAAGCCAAAGCCGTTGCGGGAGTTTGTCGAGCTGGCGAAAGATCTTGGCTACGAGTTTGACGTGTCGACTTCGTCGTCCTTCCAGGCCTCGTTTGATAAGATTCAGAACGCGGACGTTAGGGAGGCGCTAAAGCAAGTTTGCATCAAGCCCATGCAGCGCGCCAAGTACTTCTGCACGGGTATTACGGACCTTTCTGGTTGGAGTCACTACGCGCTGAATGTTGCGCTTTACACGCACTTTACTAGTCCTATTCGGCGATACTGCGATCTGGTTGTCCACAGGCTCCTTGATGCGGCGCTGATCCTGGAGGCTGAGAAGGACATGAAAGGGAGGGACCCAGCTGGCGAAACGTCGAAGGCGTTCTGCCCGTACGATCAGCGCACCGTCGGCCAGATTGCGAAGCAGTGCAACGAGCGCAAGTTCGCGTCGAAGGACGCACAGGACGCCTCATCGCGACTTTACCTGACCACTTACCTGAATCGAGCGTTCGGCGGCGCAGGCGTCGTAGCCGAGGGGCTTGTCTTCAAGATTGGCGAGCGGAGTTACGACGTGCTTGTCAATCAGTTTGGCATTGAAAAGAGGGTTTGGGTCGAGGATCTTGTGGAGAGCGGGGAGATTCATGGGTGCGAGCATGATAAGAATGCGAATGCGTTGGTTGTGTACTGGAGGATTCCGGAGGAGGGGACGGCCGCGGAGTTGGCGGTAGATGACGGGGACGAGGATTGGGAAACGGAGGAGGAGGAGGAGGCTTTGCCGGGAGGAAAGCGCAGTGGACCCGCTAAGTTGGTATCGCCGTCGAAGCAGCAACAACTGGGCTCGAACTTTCCGATCCTGGGGGTGCCGAGGCCACCGGCGCCGTACAATATGGCTCCGAAGAAAAAGGCGAGGAACAAAGCGGACATTGACATGAGCAAGACGAAGGTCCAGCGGGTTGAGGTGTTTCAGCGCGTTCTCGTCAGGATCAAAGTCACGGGCAAAAGTCCTCCTGAAATCAAGTTATTGCCGGTGTACCCACTGGATAATGTTGGCTTCGTTGCGCCGAGTCGGGTGCGAGATCTTACGAGTTCATGTCCCGGTATTGTTGATGAGGCGGATTGATTTGTCTAAAGTTTTTATAAAGTTTTAACATTGCCGCTATCATTTTTTATTAAGCAAAATATTTACATCGTAGTTCTGTTGCCGTTATATCGGTTCTCTTAATCCTTCTTTTCGCATTCTGTGATTTGTCGGTGGGCTTTAATTTGTTATTTGTGGATCTTTGTTTGGTGTGTTTTTGGGGGTCGATAGTCGAAAAAAAAGTAATGGACTTTTGTATAAACGCCGCATTTCTCGTTACCAATAAATTTATTTATTTAGCACACGTAAATATGTGTATTTACAGGGTATTGGGAATGGGTATAAAGGTCGAAGGTAAAGAAAATGGCGGCGTGGTATGATGCCATTAAGAAGAAAGGACTGAAAAGGCAGAGTTTCAAAACTCGGGTATTGTCAGAACAGTGCTGAGACCGTAATGATCAGAAAGTTGGGTGTAAGGCTCCCCGTCAACCAAGAAGCGTTCTATGCGTGTCGACTTAATATCCACCGCGATGGCCTTGCTGTCGTCGATAGTTGACTTCCTCATTTTTACGCTAACGTCGTCCTCATCATCAGCTCCTCCCGCGCACTCGTCCGAAAGGTCCCCGCCCCACTGGTTTTGGTTGCCCATCCATAAAATATAGTCAATCGACGCGCAGCACCCAAGCGCCTCGGGGCTCGACAACACCACCTCCCTCGGCCGGTGGTCCCTACCAGCGTCAAGCACGTCACCGAACGTGATAGGGTGCTCGCCCGCGCATGCCTCAAGCGCCACGTCCCTGACGCGCATGGGTATGGGCTTGAAGATATTTGGTAACGGCCTCGCGGACGGCATCGAGCCGGTTAGAGGTGGGACGCCGACCTCGCCGGTTAGGACGCGCATAAGGTTGATGTACTCGTCCGAGTGGCCGCGGCCGTTCACGCGCGTCGGGCGGGCGTTCACGTTGAAGCCGCCCATAACGAGCAGTGGCTCGTGCGGGGGCTTCGAGCGCGTGCAGTCGTCAATGAACTCCTTTAGGGCGAGGATCTGGTAGTGACGGGCCGTGCTGGCAAGGGCAAACGAGGTCATCTCGCTCTCGGTATTCGGCGTTTGGGGTTGATTCGTGCCGAGGCCGTGGAGCTGCTGGAGCGAGGTCACGGAGGTGTTGGTGGATGAGGATTGGAGGTGGGTATTCACGATGTGGATGTTTTGATTGCCCAAAACGATCTTAGCGTAAATCGCTCCCTTGGCACAATATCTGCACCAAAGTAATTAAACAATGTACAGGGAAAAAACCTAAACCGAATCGTACCTGTCGCCGAGCACTCCCTTCTTAAATGTAATTTTTTCCGACTTGACAATCGGGTAGCGACTGAGAATGAGCAACCCGCCATCAGACACGGCGTTGATGAGCCCCTTGGATGGTGAGCATACATAGTAATCCAACCCGGCCTTCTTTGCATATGAAAGCATTCTTGAAAGCCTTGACGAACCGCACGAGAACACTTCCTGCAAACAAACGATGTCATACTGTGGCAGAACCATCGATCCAAAGTGGCTCAGCCGCGCGTTCTTGTGGTCCGACGCGTTATTCTTCACATGGGGCGGCCTCAGCATGATGTTGTAGGAGAGTATTCGGAGCCTCGCGGCGCTGGAAACGGGTCTCATCGGCCGCGAGACGGGCGCGACGGAAGGGGAGATGGAAGTTGACGCGGGTCGCGAGCTGTTGTTTATCACCGTTTTGTTTGACTGTGTGCTCAGGCGGGCAGAGTCGCGACCGGTGACTTGAAGCTCGCTTCGTTCGGACTGTTGGGGGAAGAGCGAATTAGATATTGCTCTCACCAGTGAATGAAGAACAAGGAAAGAAAACCCAGCTAAATGGTGATGGTATAAAGCAATGTTTCCAAGCTATGCAAATCGTTCCATCATCCCCACATATCCTAAGAACCGTACTTTACATAAATACAATATACAGTAAATACAAAGGGGACTGCAGGGTATCGAGAAGGAAACAAATATACAGGAG
>JADGJL010000803.1:0-13636 GCA_027600665.1 Irineochytrium annulatum
TCGACCGCCGCCTCCTCCAACCCCACTACCTCCTGGCCCACCCCTAAATCCGCCTCCAGGACGAGGAGGACCGCCGTAAGGCCCTATGGGGTCAAATCTCGCACCAGGCGGCACAGCACCTCGCGGAAGACGCGGGTTTCCCGGCCCCCCGCTGTAAAAATCATCATCCCCACCACGCCCGAACCCCGGTTGTCCAAACATCGGATGATCGGGCCCAACAAACATTCCACCGCCAGGGTGCATCCCCCCTCCAAGCGAGCCCAACCCTCTGGCCCTGTAGGTTCGTTCAGCGTTATGCCTTCCAAAAACAAGAAACCTACCTCATCTCACCGGCCGAGAACGGATCCAAATCCACGTCTCCGATCGCAAAGGGGTTCCTCCCAAACCCGGGCGGCCCAAAATCGTCCTCCCCGTACGGATTATGCCTCCCTCCGGGATATCCTGGCATCGGCCGACGCGGCGGACCGAAGCTCGGATCCCGGAGCGGATCGTCCTCGTACTCCCTGCGCCTTCGCTCGGCGTCGGGGTTCCTGTCGGCGTGCGGGCGAACGCCCGGCCCGGCGCCCTCGGCCTGGGCCGTTATGGGCTCGTACCCGTCCTTCAGGAGCGCGGGCGCTACTTGGTCGATGATCTGGGTCTTGAATTTGAAGATGAGGTCGTCGACGACTTGCGGGGAGGTGAAGAGGTCCGGCAGCGGGTTCGGGCTGTCCATCGTTGGCGTCTTCATAAGCGCATTATTAGATTAACGAGAAATATGCAGAAATCACGAACCAGAGGAAGAACGGCAGACGTGGAGATAAGCGAGGGTAAAAGAAAATCAAGGGTATGGAGCTTGTTGTCCTGGACCGCGAGGCAGTGCACGAGCAGCCGGTCCGCAATCTTGACGCCCTTGAGCAGAAAGGTCAAAGAAGATCGAGGGTGCGTGTAGCGCTGCGAGAAGGTGTCGCCCGTCTGGTTCCAATGGGGTGGAAGCTTCGACTGAGAGGGCTTGTGCATAGCATCCTCCAACGCCGACGGCTCTGCAATAAACTCAGAATGCATCCAAGGATCAAAATAGATAGAAATGCTCACCCTTCGACGGCTCCATCTGCCTCTCGCCCAGCCCGACGAACTTGAATCCAAGGCTCAAGAGCACGCCATGCAGGGTCAGGAACACCACGTCCGCCGCTGAGTTAAGCTGCGATCCTGCGTACAACTCCGGATCCGCGACAACCTGCTCCGAAGCCGCCGAGGAGGATGCCGCCGAAGAGGACGTTCCCTGGCCCTCCGGAGTGGACTCGACGGATGTGGTGGCCGGCTTCGGTCGCGACGGCCGGATCGACTCGAACGCAAAATTCAGGACGACGTCGCTCTTTAAGGCGGCCCCATTGCTGGCGATGGCCAGGTCGGCGTCGCGGTCGGTTGCTGACGCGGACATAGATCAGAGCGAAACTTTGACTTCGCAGTTGCAATCCTCAAAAACCTTGGATCACACATAGGAATAGTCGTTAGTTGATCGAGGACTATTAATCATAAGTCAGGAGATAATGGTACAGCAAAGCATAAATATTGAAGCTGATCATCCTCTAACTTCACATAAACCATTAACCACGACAGGACTGCAAAGGTAGCCACCGCGACAGCCTAACGTTACCTTTGCTATCTATTGTCTTTCTCGCCAAAACCCCTCATGGGTCGCGTGCGCATATAAATCCCTTGTTGTCGCCGTCCACGTTATAAACGTACGCGTTGGAGAGGACATGAAAAGCTGAGGGATCGGCAGGATGCCAACGTGTTGCAGGGGACATAGCCCTCAATGTGACCGACGTGGTAGCCGGTCATCATATACGTAACCGCCGTGGTCGACGCGAAGTTCATAGCCATGCAAACGGCGACTGTTTGGCGAGGAGCAGTGCGGCAGTCGAGCTGGCCGTAGTAGTTGACCTCGTCACCGTAAATTCTGCCCCGGGAGCAGATGGTGAAGGTTGGGTCGATACACAAAAGGTAACTGGCGCGCTAGTCCGCCGGTGGCATCACCGATTTTCGCACCCTTAGGGCTGGAATGACTTCTCGAGCACTTTTGAGGCTGCCTGATCTGTCGGCGAAGTTGGCGAAGCGTCAAAGTTGTTTGAATCCACTCATCGACAATATGACAAAGACGTGCCTCGTCCCCATCGCGCCCGGCTCGGAGGAGATCGAGGCCGTCGTGATAATTGACACATTGAGGAGGGCCAAGATCGATGTCACGGTCGCGTCCGTGACGGGAACGAAGGAAATCGCCGCGTCGCGCGGCGTCAACTTGGTGGCGGATGTCCTGATCTCGGAGTGCAAAGGGAAGACATACGACATGATCGCACTCCCTGGTTAGTTTCCTTTTTGCCTATTAAGAGATCGCGCATCTTATTCCACTTGTGCTGTGGTGGATTCCATGCCATAATTTTACTTTCGAATTGAAAGGAGGAATGCCCGGCGCCGCGAACCTTCACGCCAACGAGACGCTCCACGACCTCCTCAACGCGCAAGAGTCCCAGCAGCGGTGGTTCGCGGCCATCTGCGCGGCCCCGGCCGTCGTCCTCGCGGCCCACGGCCTTCTCGAGGGCAGGAAGGCCATCTGCTACCCCGGCTTCGTCGAAAAGCTGCCCGAGGCCTCACGAGCGCCAGGTGCGGGGGACAAGACGGGAGCGCCCGATGTGGTCGTGTCCAAGAAGTGCATCACGTCGAGGGGCCCAGCGACGGGGCTGCCGTTCGCGCTCACGCTTGTGGCCGTGTTGGCGGGGACGGAGACTGCGAGGACCGTCGCGGAAAGCATGCTGACGGAGTTCAAGGTCCCGACGGTATCGGACCACAACTTCGCGTGAACGAGGGATTGAAGGAACTGATGGCGGGCTGTTGGTTGTGATTGTGGAGGGAAGAGCTCATAGGTTGCCTGCTGGATGCAATTAAGGTTGAATGTTGTTTCGTATTGTGCTACTACGGCCTCTTTGTATATTTAACGGCCAGCATGCCTGTAGTTCATAGCTACCATGTCAATCTCATTAGTGCTGCAATTTACTGATATGGGTAGTTCATAAATAAACCCACTTGAGAACAAGAGATGGAAACTCTCTCCTGCGTAGTGCATAGCGTTTTCAGAAACAAGACCCGTTATCCCTAGATTCATGGCAGTTACGAAGAACAGCTTTATTCGCATTGCCCGAATCATAGATGGCGATAGAAAGGAAGCAAAGTTATTGGATGCCGGTGATTCAATAGCTTGCCTTAAAACAAATGGGAAATGAAACTAGTAAGAGAGGTAATAACCTTGGCATGCAGGTTTAGCAAGATAGTAATACTTGGCAGGACTTCAAATGGGGACATGAAATGGTTAGGGAGAGGAAACGTTTGAACGCTCTTTTCACGAGGCAACTCTAGCGTGATAGTAATAGTTCCAAGAAACAAAACAGGGGAAAATGTGACCAAAATGGACATGAGAGAAGGAAGGACCAAAATGGGTTAAAAGATTAAACGATCTTGGATGCCGGGTGCTCATCATCCGGCTTGGACGACGACGTAGCCTTGGTAATTGTAGAAACAACGGACCCGCCGGCGTGGATAGCGGTGGCACCGACGGCCTCGGCTCCCTCCATCACCGTCTCGGTTAGCTGGGTGAACCAGCTCTTCCGCTTTGGGATCGTCACTTCAGCCATGAGCGACGACGAACTTGGCTCGGGCACATCCACAACGACCGGGGTTTCCGGTCGGGGCTCCACGGGTGAATCCACCACAACCGCGATCTCCTCCTCGGCGAGTGCGTACGCCGGCGATGCCGGCTCCTCTGCGTCCTCCATTCCCACAATCGGCGCCAGCATCGCCGCCACCTCCTCTACCGCCTTTTTCGGCACACTCCAGAGATATCCAAGGCCCCACCCGCTGCCGCCGGACGCCTTGGTCGCGGCGGCGGCCTCCTTCCTCGCGAGCGTTGGCGCCACATTCTCCACAAACGACGTCGCGCCTACGGCCGAGATCGTTTCCACCACCCCCCTAAGGGCCGCCGACGCTTGCTCCGGTTCCTCTGGGGCGACGGCCTTCTTGATCGCTCCCAACTCCGTCGAGGTGACGAAGCTGCCGTCGTCCTTGCTCGGCAGCGCCGACAGGACCACTGCATCCGCGTCCGCGAACGAGGACGCGCTCACGGCGGTCGAGAACTCCGCCAGGTCAAATGTGGGCGCGATCTCCGTCACCGCGCGGACGAACCGGGTCCACCAGCCCTCGGGCGCGGCCGTCGACAGCCGGTTCGCCGCGACGACCTCGTGGACCGAGGCGTTGGAGTTCAGCGCGGGCACTATTTCCTCAGTGAAGACCTTCGGACCCGCGATTCGGGCAACCTCGGCCGCGGTTTGGACGGCGGGGACAAGGGCGGAAGGGTTAGACGGGTCAACGGTGTAAGCGAGGGCGGGAACCTGCGCGAGGGTGATCTTCGCACCGCACGTGCTTAAGGTTTTAATGAGGGTCTCCGTCGTCATGGTCGTCTCAGCCGGTACGTCAGCGAGCGCCGCGGGGAAAGCCGGGAGGTTGAACGTCGGAGAGATCTCGATGACCTTCCGGATGAGACGGGTGAACCATCCTTCCGAAGCTGCCGTCTTGATACGGGCGACGAGCTCCTCCTGCAATTTGATCGAGTTTAGAACTGACATTTTCCATGCAGAAAAGCAGCAAATTCACTTTAGACTGAATTGACAGAGTGTCCGTCTCCGCGGCATTAGTATCTTCGACCGCGAAGATTGACCGATGGAAGTCCTCCACGCCGACGAGTTTAACGGTGTGGCCCCACTTCGCGATGATGGCGTCGTGGTCCGCCTTTCCAGGTCCACAAAGAATAACCAGAAGTTGCTCCCACTGCGCCGACGAAAGGTCCAGCCCGCACTTGACAAGGTCCTCTCGGAGCGCTAACTTGGTGTAAGGGTGGAATGCGGACTCGTAGATCAAGCGCAAGAGGATCATGATGTCGAAGGATGCGCTCCAGCGCGTCGCTCTCGTGACAAACTTGGTAAAGTCAAATCGGGAGGCTTGGGACACCTTCTTCGTGTAGATGACGAAGTACTCCATAATGGTGACCACATCCTCCCAGCGGATCGTCTTCGCTCTCTTCGTCCGCGTAACGGTGTAGAAAGCGCCGGTGGCTGTGGAGACAGTCTCGGCCTCCTCAAAGACGCTGATAAGTTCCTTAATGTGCTTAATGTGCTCCGCCCCTTTGCCGAAAAGCTCCTCCAACATCTCGACGTATTGTGTGCGCGGACCCTCAAAGCCAGCCCTCTTTAAATACACACAAGAGTGAGAAACAGAAATGTTTAATTCAAAAAAAAAAGAAAGAAAGAAAGAAAGGAAGAAAGAGAAGAGAAAAAAAGGAAAAAAAAAAGCCTTACGATGAACGCTTCCGAAATGGCGTCGTCCGTGACGTCCTTGATCTTCGAGATTTCGACGAAAAACCTGTCAATAGAGAACGCCGGGCTCGCGACAATCGCTTTTGCTTCGAACGCGCGCAAGTCGAAGTTGACGTTTTCCGACTCGATGTACAAGATGTATTCGACAACCCGCTGGCGGGTTGTGATCACGCGCTTCCTCTTGCTAATAAATGTGGTGCTTGTCGTCGTGGTCTTTCCACTCGCGACGGCAGTAGTCTTCTCAACCTCGGAGATGGTGTTATTGAACTCCTCCGGGCCGACGAGTTTTACGATATGGCCCCACTTCGCAAGAATAGCGTTGAAATCCGCCTTGCTCGCTCCGCATAAGACAATCAAAAGCTCCTCGAATTGCGCAGATGAGAGATCCAAGCCGCACTTGACAATGTCCTCGTAGAGTGCCGACTGGGTGTACGGGTGGGCCGAGGACTCATAGATAAGGCGGAGAAGTATCACGATATCAAACGACGAGCGCCACTCCTTGGCCTTTGCGACGAAGGCTGAAAGATCGAACTTCGACGTAGTGGAGACCTTCTTCATGTGCGTGATGAAGTACTCCATAGTCGTCACTACTTCCTCGCGGCGGATCGTCCTCTTCGACTTCCTCGCGACAGTGTAGAACACACCGGTGGCCCCCGAGACGCTCTCAGCCTCCTCGAAGACGCTAATAAGTTCCCTGATATGCTTTTTGTGCTCCGCCCCTTTGCCGAAAAGCTCCTCCAACATCTCGACGTGTTGTGTGCGCGGCCCATCAAAACCAGCCCTCTACAAGTTCACTCATGAGACGAGCTACTTCGGAATAGAAAGTAATACTTACTATAAACGCCTCCGATATTGCATCATCCGTGACCTCCGCAATTTTCGAAATTTCGGCAAAAAATGCCTCAGAGGAGAACGCTGAGCTTGCGGTCATCGCCTTTATCTCGAACGCACGCACATCGAAGCTGGCGTTCTCCGACTCGATGTAGTTGATATACTCGATGACGCGCTGGCGGGTCGTGACAACGCGCTTCTTCCGGATGGCGGTTGAAGAGCTCGTCGTCGTGATCGGCAATGTCCCTCCCGCGACGACATCGGCGTCCTGAGCTGTTTTGACAACAGACTGCGGGGACGAAGCCGAAAGGGCTAAGCCGGCGTCGACGGCATCCGGAGCGACGACCTGTGTCTCGGTCGCAATATCCGTCTTCCTTGCGACCGCGTCGTCGCTGGCTAAAGCTGACAAGGGCGGCGCATAGGCTGCAGGCACGATTACCTCGCTGAACACCGTCGGCCCCGACGTCCGGGCAACGTCGGCGGCGACAGTGACAGCGGAGTACAGTTTCTCCGGTTCCGAAGGGTTTGCGGCTTCCGCTAAGGTCGGGAGATCTTTTTCTTGAATTGGCGCGTTGGCGGAAGCGAGGGCAGATAGAAGACCGTCTTGGGTAACCGGCAGGCCGGACGGAAGCGTTGCAAGGGCCAACGCAAATGCGGTTACGTCAAATGCAGGGGCGAAATCCTTGACCTTCCGTATCAACTTTGAGAACCAGCCTTCGGAACCGCCGCTGTTTAATTGGACAACAAGTCTCTCCTGAAATAAGCAGGTCAGCAATTTGCCAGTCTCAAAAGCAATACAGCAACGTCCACCCACCTTCTCATCATGCGAAAGAACCGAGGTCGCAACGGTAGCCTTCTTTGTCGCCGAGACGCCGATCGCCGCATCTGCGCCTGTGACCGCGGCTGTCGATGCCGCAATCGCTTCGGCCACAGCATTCGGCTCCTGCTTTGCAGAGTTTCGCTTGAACACGCTTTTAAATAAACCCTTCTTCAGATCCTTCCGGTCTGGAGACGACGTCGTGGAACCTGCTGGAGACGCACTACCGTCATCGAGCACGGAGCGGAAGACGGCCGTAAGCCCAGTGACGGACTCAACCTCCGCGAGCCTCTTGACCAACTCCGATATATGCTTCTTGTGGTTCGAACCCAATCCAAAGAGGGCATCAAGCAACTCTAACTGCGTACCTGCGGGCGCATCTAAGCCGGCCGCCTAAAATATCAACATTAAGAGCGCGCCAAGAGTTTGTTCTCTAAAGTGGACTTACAGTCAGGGCCTCGGATAAGCTTGTGTCGTCAACGGCTTCCACCTTCGAGATCACTTGGAAGAACATATCGGTGTTAAAGGCGGGGCTCGCGACAATCGCCTTGTTCTCAAAACGCTTGATGTTGAACTCGGCTTTCTCGGTCTCGATGTAGGTCATATATTCGATTACCATCTGCTTGGTGGTAATGATTCTCTTCTTCCTTGTGACAGCAGTCGCGCCAGCAGTAGCAGCTGCACCAACCGCGGCCACGCCGCCTGCAATTGCAGTAAGTTCGGTAGCATTCATGTGCGTGTGCGCTGGCGGAGTGGCCACGGTCGACGTCGTGACAGACGAACTCTTTATGGATGAATCCTGGTAGATATAGTTCGCCAAATTTAGGCACGACGTGACAAAAGGAACTATCATAAGACCGTACCTTCATCTCACTTGAGCCCGGCTCGCGGTTTTCCATGGGCTTAGCAGCGTCCTCCCCCGTCGTGGGCAATATCCGTACCAGTTCATCCGTTTGCTCGTCCGGCCTCGAAGCCGCAGCTACTCCACCGGCCGCGGCGGCCATTCTTGAAGAGGCAATAGCGTCAGCGACGACGCTGGGCTCCTGTTTCGTTGAGGTCCTCTTGAACACAGTTTGCAGGAAGCCTTTCTTCTTCGTCGCATCTCTCCCATCGGGCGAAGGCGACGTGGAGGATAGCGACGCTTCAGTACCCTCCGTAGTCTGCTGCTTGTACGTCGCCGGTGCGGACGGGGTGGGGCCAGGCGAGGCAGAGTCTGAAGCCGCGACCTTCGTAGCACCAGCCGTCTCCTCAACCTTCGCAGTCCCGGCAACAATAGCTCCGTCGACAGCCGCACCCCCAATCGCAGCCGCAACCTCTTCCGCCTTGACAACCGACGAGGACGCGCTTGCGCCTGCGACTGGTTGAGATGACTCCGAGGCAAGGACACCAGAAGGCAGGCTGGATGTCGAAGGAGGTAAGCTGCTCATTGGGAACGGCTCGCCAGGGTGGGATAGCTTCGTCGGGACAGCAACGGTCGACGACGAGGATTCCACAATCGTGTAGGGCTTCACCGCCGGCGTCCTAGCGTCAGGCGGAGTCCCGGTCATTGTCTCCGCTGCTTCCTGCTGGGCCGTAGGCGCTGACGGGCTCGTGACGAACTGGGTTGTCGTATCCTTGGTTATGGAACCAGAGGGAGAGGTACTTTCGTTATAGAGCACGGAGCGGAAAGCCGCCGTAACTCCGGTGACAGACTCAACCTCCTCGAGCCTTTGAACCAGCTCTATCACATGCTTCTTGTGGTCGGATCCGACTCCGAAGAGCTCATCCAACAACTCGGAGTGCATGTTAGCGGGCGCATCAAAACCAGCCGCCTGAATGGAAAAAGTTAGGCGCGACAAGAGCTGATTGATAAACGTGGAGCGAGTACTTACAGTCAACGCTTCGGATATGCTTGCATCGTCCACAGCTTCCAATTTCGAAATCTCCTGGAAGAACTTATCTGTGTCAAAACCGGGGCTCGCGACAATTGCCTTGGTCTCAAATCGTTCAACATTGAACTCCGCTTGCTCGGCCTCAATGTAGGTCACATATTCGGTGACCATTTGCTTGGTAGTAATGATTCTTTTCCTCCTTGTGACGGGCCCCGCCGATGCAGCACCTGATGCCACCACCTTCGAATGCGATGTCTTCTTATTCTTCACAGCCCCGGTAACATTAGCTTCAGTGACAGCCTTACTCCCAATCGTAGCCGCAATCTCTCCCGCCTTCCAAGCCGATGAGGACGCGCCTGTAGCGGGGGCAGTGGCATCAGCAATTGACGTCTTTGAGGCAGGAAGACCAGGCGGCGGGGTTGAAGGAGGACGCATGCTGCCCACCGCCGTTGGCTCGACTAGAGTTGATGCCGGAGACGAGGACTCCGCAGTTGTGTAAGGCCGCGCGATCGGCGTCTCAGTATCAGGCGGCGTTCCCGACAATGTCTCCGGCAGATCCTGCCCAACTGCGGGCGCGAATGGGCTCGTGACGACTCGCGTAGCCGGAACGATCTCCTCGGTGAAGACTTGCGGGCCAGTCGTGCGAGCAACATCCGCTGCAACGTCTAATGCTGGGTAGAAGAACTCTGGGTGGGACGGGTTGACGGCTGCTGCGAGCTTCGGGATGTCACCTTCCGTTACAGGCGCGTCGGACGCCTTCAAAGCCGTAATAAGCAGGTCGTTCGTGATCGGCTCATCCTCGGGCACCCGCGAAAGGGCTGTCGAGAACGCGGCAATATCAAATCCTGGGGCGATCTCTTGCAGCTTGCGGAGAAGGCTCGCAAACCACCCATCAGGCCCGGCATTCTTCAAGCGTTCAATAAGCTCCTCCTGCAGAAACCGTAAGTTGATTGACTCAGAAGCTCAAATCCATATCGATACCTAATCATACCTTCTTCTCCGACGACAGCGGTGCGACACTATCGATCGAACTCGCTTCACCTGAAGTCGGCGCCGGGGATAGGGGAGGCGGTTTCGCATCGCCATTCCTCTCAGCGACGGAAACTGCAAGCGCAGCACCGCCCGCGACCGCGGCGGCACCAGCCGACGCCTCCAACACCTCAGCAACGACGCTCGTATCCGGCTTCTTAACCGACGACCTCGAGAAGATCGTCTGCAAGAAGCCCTTCCTCTTCGTATCCTTCCGCTCGGGCGCCGTGGACCCGTACGCCTCAATTACCTCGACCACGCTCATGTCATCGCCACTTTTGCCAGCAGGGGAAATAGCGGGGTTTGAGGCTGCGACTTGGGCCGGCGACTGTCTCGGGAGGGATCCGTTATTGTCACGCTCCTCGATGCTGTCCTGCGGGCTCGGGGGCCTCACTAAGCCGTCCGCATTCTCGTCGAGGTGACGCTTGACGGCGGCGCCGATGCCTGTTAAAAAAGCGTCTACCCCGACTTTGCGAAGGCACTCGTCGAGGAGCCCGATCACCTTCTCGGCACCCTCCCCTGCCGGAACACCCGTTAGGGACTGGACGATCGAGTTGTACGCTGGGGAGCCTGGAGGCGCGACGACTCTTGAGGCTTGGAGCGTGCTAGAGACGCCAGCGGGAGTAGTTGCGGTCTTGGAGGGCGTGAGGACGAGCCTATCGACGAAGGTCTTTTTGTCGAATCTCGAATTGATCTTCTTTCCCTCAGTTTCGAAGGCCTCAAGGTCAAATCTTGAGTCCGGCGGGGAAACCTGACTGACATTCCTGAGGAAAGACGACAATGCCGAGGCTGCGTCGGCCGTGTTGGTTGTGCTCTGGCCGAGCACCGTGAAGATTGTTTTGCCAAAATTCTCCGACCCCACCAGCTTCACCGTATGACCCCACTTGGCAATAACTGCGTCGAAGTCGGCCTCGGACGGTCCGCAAAGGGTGATGAGAAGCTCGCGGTACTGCCTCGACGACATCTGTAGGCCCGACTTTTGCAGGTCGAATTTAAGGGCCTCCTTCGTATACGGATGCACCGACGACTGTTGTATCAGCGGAAGGACTGGGGTGATATCAAAGAGAGGCTTGGACAGTTTCGCTTTTGCAACGAACGCCGGCAGGTCAAACCGGGAGGTCGTAGACACCTTCTGCTCCTCCTCTACGAACGTCTTCATGATCGTGATAACCTGATCACGTCGAATCCTCGGCTCCCCAGTAACGGTGTAGATGACGGCGGTGGCCTCGGCAACAGTTGTGACTTCCGCAAACATCTTGATCAGCTCGGAAACATGCTTCTTGTGGTCAGCGTCCGCGCCGAAGAGCTCATTCAACATTTCGGAGTGCTTGCTCACGGGGATACTGAGACCAGCCGCCTGTTGATAACCGACACCACATATCAACATCTTCACGAGTAAATAAGTGACTTACAGTCAAGGCATGCGAAATAGTTGTATCGGTAACCTCCGTCGCCTTCGAAATTTTTTCGAAGAATGTGTCCATCTTGAAGCCGGGGCTTACCAGTAACGCTTTCGTCTCGAACGTGCGGACGTCGAACTGCGCCTTCTCCGTCTTAATGTAGGTGACATACTCGGTCACCCTCTCGCGCGTCGTGATAACCCTCTTCTTCCGGGTCACGGCTGCAACGCCAGCAAGAGCGGCCGCACCGACGACGGCAGCTCCGCCAGCAATTGCCGCGATCTCGCCGGCTTTTAGGCTTGAGTGAGCCGCCGATCCTGACATGGCGGAGGGGACAGCGGAGTTCTTCAACGCGCTCGGTGTCCCAGGGGCAGAGTTTGGTGCGGATGTCGTTGTGCTAGGAGCGGGCGAAAGCGGACCAGATGGGGAGCCCGACGTGGAAGCAGAAGTCGACGGGACTGAAGCTCCCGCAGCCGTCGATGACCCGGCGACATTCGACGCGCTAGTGACCTCGTCGATCTCGCCCACCTCCGTGATCTTGGTAGTAGTCGTGGTCGTCTTGCTGACGGTCTCCACCTCTTCCAACACCTCCTTCCCAGCTGAGGTAGCCAGCAAGCCCGCACCAGCAGCACCACCCGCAATGGCACCTATGGGGGCCTTCTTTGGCGGCACAGAGCCCATCGCGACGGCCTCGGCCGGGGCTTTATAGCCTTGGTGGGGCCCCGGTCCGGGAGGGTACGAAGCTGCCTCGGTCTCGACGAAGGAGTACCGCTCCGTTTTGTTACGCTCAGACGCTTTCGCCGCGAGGGCGGTGCCGCCAGCAACGAGCGCAGCGCCACCAGTAATCTCCGCCGCTAGCAGGCCGTTGTGAGACCCACTTGCTGTCGTGGCGCCGCCACCCACTGAAGAAGCGTGCTTGGATCCCTCAGCATTGGGGACGGTCGAAGGCGACGCCGACGCCGACCCGCCAGATGGAGTGATGTCGTTCGGCTTGCTTGATCCGGGAACAGCTGACTCAGATGAAGGCTTCGACGATGGCTTAGTAGACGACATGGCCGCCGCCGCAGCGACGCCGCCAACAACGGCGGCTCCGATTCCGATGGCCGCGGCCTCAGCGCCAAAGTGGGAAGCGCCACCTGCCGCGCCCGCGGCCGTTGTCGACGCAAGCGCGGCCTTGCCACCGACGGCTGCCGTCGAGCCTGCCAATGCAGCCCCTGAAGAACCTGTAGCACCTGCCGTACCGGCCGCTCCCGCCGCGCCTGCCCCAGCAACAGCACCCGAACCTGACGCGGCCCCGGCTGCACCCGCGGCTCCCATCCCGGCTCCAACGCTTGCCAGCTCAGTTGCCGTAAAGAGACCACCCGACCCCGCAATTGCCGGCAAAGTCGACCCGGTGGCCGTTGTACCCGCTGCGCCCGCGCCGCCCGCTGCAGACGCGGCCCCCGCTGTTCCAGCGAGGCTTGATCCGGCCGCGCCCCCAGCTGCGGCTCCTCCAGCCGCCGCCCCGGCTCCAGCCATCCCTCCATTAGCGACGACGAAACCGGAAGCCGCTCCCCCCGCACCGGCAGCGGTAGTGCCACCCGCACCGGCGCCGGCCGACGCTCCCGCAGCAGTACCCGACGCCGCAGCAGCAGCCGCGGCCGAGTTCTTGGCGTTAATGAAGTAAATCAAGGCCGCAACGCCGCCCAGGAAGGCGACACTGGCGATGCCCGCGATGATGCCAATGGAGGTATTTGAGAGCCCACCGCCCGAGCCTGCAAACCAAAGAACTGGGTTAAAGAGAAAAGGACTTGCCAAACAAGGTATAACAGAACCCATACCCGAGCCGCCGCTTGCATTGTTGCCGCTCGCGGCTCCAGCTGGACCACCAGAATCTCCGGCGCCACCCGCACCTGTCGTACCGCTTGAGCCGCCAGACCCGGACCCCGCTCCTGACCCGCCTGACCCAGCTCCCGACCCGCCTGACCCGGAACCAGCGCCCCCCGAACCGCCTGATCCGGAACCCGCGCCTCCCGAACCGCCTGAACCACCACCGCTTCCGCCCGAGCCAGCACCTCCAGATCCGCCAGCTCCACCTCCCGAACCGCCGCCTGATCCGCCAGCGCCACCTCCGGAGCCGCCTGACCCGCCAGCACCTCCGCCGTTTCCACCCGCACCCGGAACGGGCAGTGGGCCAGTGACGATTGGAGGGTGTGCCGGCGGCGAAGGGAATCCGCCCACGGGGGGAGATGGAGAGAATCCGCCGCCGGCACACCCTCCAATCGTCACTGGCCCACTGCCCGTTCCGGG
>JADGJL010000804.1:0-13600 GCA_027600665.1 Irineochytrium annulatum
TTGAGCGGGAGATGGGGGGGGGGCACCGTGTCGGTGGGATTGAGAGGGGCCGGGGCCGGCGTTGTCGGTGGAGGGGTCGTCGCCGGAGTGACGGGCCGCGGACCCAGGGGCAACCGGGGCTTGCGGAACTGACGGAGCATAGGCGAGGTAGGCGCGTCAATATGAAAAAATGATCGCGGAGATTTTTACGATTGACATCCTTCAAGATAACAAATGTTAACCTACAGTTATGTCAATGTCCTTTTTTCAAGTAATGTCATGGCACGCAAGAAGCCTCAATTCGCAACGCAGAACGCCCTGTAAGCCGTCAACCCCGTCCCCTTATCCGCCGTCATCCCCACTGCAACGCCCGCATCGACGTAAAACACGAACCCTTCCGCTGCCTCTACGGGCTTCCCACCGGCCCCAAATGTTCCCTTGCCTCCCGTGACAACAACGATACTCGGCCCGTCCAACCCCTTCACCTCCTCCTTCGCCCCCGCCGGCAGATCCGTGCGCAGAATTGAGAACTCGTCGATGGGCGGGTCATACAGCTTGGAATGGGTCAGGGATTGGAACGCGTCGCCCCGGAGGATCTGGGCGTCGGCCGGGCCGTGGGCATAGGTCAGCATTGAGACGAGGGTGGGGACGTCCTTAAATTTGGGGGTGAGGCCCGATCGAACGACGTTGTCGCTGGCGGCCATGCATTCGATCAAATCTGGAGCCAACCACATTTGTCAGTACCCGCCATTGAAGCGGCTGAGAAAAAGGTGGATGGAGAGTTGGAGACATACCGCCGGACAGATAGGCGTGGGGCTCGTTGGCGGCGAGGAAGATGCCGTCGCCCGGTTGGAGCTTGACGTAGTTCAAAAGGAACGCGCAGTACGTGCCTACATCCTTCGGGAACTGCGAGTCCAGGCGGCAGACGAGCTCGTCGATGGTGCCTTGGGCGTGTTGTTTGCCTTTAAGTCTGCCCACGAGGGAGGAGAGGCCGGATTCAATCTTCGAGGCGGGGCACTCCATCAGCTCCTATTCAGCGCATCAATCATGTATCTCGATCAGTAGGGGCTGGCAAAACCTTGAACAACGCCTTAAGCGCGGCCTTCTTAGCGGCGTCGTCGCTGCCGCCCTTTGCCGCCTTAATAAAGTTCTCCTTCACGCCTGCGGTAAAGAGCGCCGCAAACTCCGGGTACTTCTCAAGGTGGCTCGCGATCTCGGACAACGGGCGGAAGCCGATGAAGGCCTCGAACGGCGTGAGGGCCACGGCCTTACAAGCGACACATCAGAAATTTCACGTCGAGAAAAGGTAGAGGCGGTACCATCTCAGGCTTGTGGTTCGGGTCCTTGTAAATGTTCGGGTGCTCCTTAAATAGTCTCTGCGCCAGCGCCTTGTCCGGGTGAGCCTGGATCGACAGCGCCTGTACCCATTTTCGCGATAGCAGAACGATCAGCTTGAAGATCAACAAGCATGACACGCGGAGAACTAGAGCATATACGTACGACGTTGATGGAGAGCACCTTGAATAGAAACGGTATGTCCCCCGCGTACCGTTCGTGGATCGATCGCGTGAGGCCCTTCTCGGTCAGGATGCTCTTGAGCGACTTCGACGGGTCATTGAAGAGGGACGAGGGGCCGTTCGGGTGCGTGCCCATCCATAGCTGATCAAGAAGGTGTTGGTCATTCCACCGCCTCTCAACGCGATCAAGGGACGATCCAGCTCACCTCCGCGTAGGTCTTCGACTCGTCGACGTTGAAGTCCGGGTCCGCGGCCGCGAGCTGGGCGACCTTGCTGCTCTTGCCCTGCTTACCCCAGGCGTAGGACTGGGCGGAAACCTTCAGGCGATGCATTGGGGAAGGTTTTGATCGAAAGTCAGCGCGTTGGTGTCTGTATGATCTGCAATGCTACGTGTGTATGATCTGGTCACTTTGAGTCTTCCTCTAACCCAACAGGGATATGCACGTCATCGCCCCCGTGTTTACTAGCTCCTTTCGCATTTAAGTAACAATAATATATTGTTCACCTTTAAGAAATGTAAGGAGATAAGGACCCAAATATTATACGTACGCGCGTGTGTGTTTAGCCGCCGCTTTCGCTTTGTTCTCTTCTGCGTTCTTCTTCGCTCTCTCACAGCGATATGCTCAGAAAAAAAAAAAAAAAGAGGGCGGTCGGCGGTCTGGCGTTGCAATCCTCCTTAGGAGGCAAACGGTGCACGATATGTACGCGCTTTAGCTCACAGGACAACCGCTTCTTGATTTCCTCCTTTATTTCTATGCCTCGCCTAAGCGGTTGCCTGCCACCATCACTTCAGCGGCTTTAACCCGGCCTTTTCTCTCAACTTGTTCGTCTCCTCAACCGATAACGAAACCGCCCCCCCCGCGCTCTTCCCCTTCTCCGCACCACCCCTCCCACCACCTCTCGCGGCGCCGACAGGCTCCGTCCCGCCGCCCGCGAGCGTGTTCAACGGCTTAAGCCCCATCGATATCCGAATTTGGTTTGTCTCCTCGACTGTGAGCGTCTCAAGCCCAACCTGCGGCTTGGGCTTCTTCCACTCCTCCTCCTCCGTCACGATCTTGGGCTGCGCTTTCTTGAAGAGGCCCGCGATGTTCGCGGCTTTGTACTTCTTCTTCTTCTTTGCTTCGGCGCTCGCGGTCGTGTTGTCGATGCGGGCGAGCTCGTCCGCGACGCTCTTGGCCGCGGCCTCCTCGGCCTTCTCGCGGTTCTCTCCGCCGAAGCGGCGCGCTTCCTCGGTCGGGCCGCGTGGGCGCGCTTTGTCGTCGTCGCGGCGGAGATGGGAGCGGTCGCCGTCACGCCCTCCGTCGCGATCGTCCCGGCGCCGGCGCCGATCGTCGTCGCTGTCGTCCGAGCGCCGGTGAGAGCGGCGTCGGTCGCGATCCCGGTCATAATCCCGGTCGCGGTCACGGTCGCGGTCACGTCGGTCACGGTCGCGGTCTGTGAGGGTAAGTGTAAGGAACGATCTGACATACACAAAGGCGCGGGGTTAGCCCCACCTCTGTCATCGCGTCCATTCCGATATCCCCTGTCACGATCCCTGTCCCGTGACCGTGACCGGGAGTACGACCTCGAACGACGCCGTCTATTATCCCGCCTGTCCCTTGAGCGCGATTGTGGCGTCGAACGTCGATCGCCACCGTTATCTGTCGAACGAGCAAAGTAGACGTTAGCAACGCATACGTCAAGTGCTGAAACACAAGCCCACCTCGTTTATCCAATTTCATCCCTTCCCGTTGGTCCCATTTCGAACTTCCATTTTCAGTCTTCTCGGCTTGGTCAACCTTCAGCACCTCGTTCCCCCTCCCAGCTTCCGCAACCGTCTTAGTCGGTGACTTTTCCTCCGATGTTTCCTCCCTTACTGGCTTGTTCTTGATGTCGTTATTGCTTCCGTTGGCATCTGGGTCCTTTCCATCCTCGTCTCCCTTTTTCAAGTCCTCCCCACCATCGTCAAGCTCCTCGCCCGCCTCCATTTGCTCGAGGTCGGCCTCAAGCGGACTAATCCGGGGTTCCAGATCCTTAAGATCGACAAGGACGCTTCGCTTAGTCAGACGCGGGAGGATGATGTCGCAGACGCGATCTTCCCGCAACAGCTGATCCGCGAAATCGTCCATGTATGTGAGGGTATATTGTCCGTCTGAAGGGAGAAGAAAGTTATGAAGACGATGTGAACGAGAATCAACGCGTGACTCAGTGCTTACCTCGCGACCGATATCTCAGCTTCCGCTTGTCCAAGAGCAACTTCTCCAAAAGCATGTAACAATCTTTCGCCGAGCAGGTCAGCCGGATGTAGACGGCCGCGAGGGCCGTAAGGTATTTGTGGGACTCGTTAAACAGGTACATCTCGAGAATGGACATCTCGGGCTGAAGCTCGAGCATCTTCATGATGAGGCAGATAAACTCGGTCGGTTTCAGGATCCCGCTGTGGACGCCGCCGACGTGCGTCAGAGCCGCGGCCTTGTCGATGATGGTTTCGGCTTGCAATGGGGCATCAGCATTCAGATCATGGTGACGATTTCAAGCAACCAGCTAGCTGGGGGAGGACACATACCGGTTAGCGCAAAACAGTGCTCCTTCCAATAAAGCGACTCAAAGATGCGGCCGCGGATGATGGTCTCGACCAGATGCTGGGGATTTAAACCATGGACGCTCTTGAGCTCCTTGCCTAATGTAAAGCGGGTTAATTCCAGCAACGACGATGGACCGGTGAACGGATCGCGTACGTACTCATCGCTGACAGTGGTCCAAAGTTCAACGTTGGTGGAACTGACAATTTGCGATGAGAGCAGTCAGGATCAACGTGAGCTCTCCCGCCGAGGGTATGATCCCCGCAAGCTAACCGATGTGATCGCAATCTCTTCCGAACGTCGCGGATTCCAGTCGATCCCGGACTTCGATGCTGAGCTCGGCAGGGTGCTCGCGGCCGCTCCGGGAAGGGTGTTCGTGCTGCTGTTTGGGACTGAGCTGGAGTCAACGAATGAGTCCTGGTATGGCCTCCAAATTGATTCTATTTGTTGGATATCATCTTAATTTTATTTCTTGCTGGATTGATTTATGAGTCGCTGATTTGGATTCATTAAGGTGCCCGGATTGCGTGATTGCTGACCCGAGAGTGCGGAGATTTGCAAACAAGGTCGAAAACTCGACGTTGGTGGAGGTACCTGTCGGCGAGAAAACAGTATGGCGGGACCCGAACCACCCGTTCAGGAAGCACGCGAAGCTGCTGGTGACGTCCATTCCGACATTGTACGAATTCAGCAAGGTCAGTGGTTAGGCCGGTCCTTCGCCGTTGTTTTCTTGGGTTCTTGTTTAATCTTACTCTCACTTTGAACATTATTTGTCTGACGGCGTCGCCTCATGAAGGGTGGGGAGGTGGTGAAGAAGCTCGTTGAGTCGGAGGCGGCGGACGAGAACCTATTGCAGAACTTTTTCAGTGGCTGAGAGCGTTCACGACGGTCGTGAAATCCTCCAGCATGAGAGGTTCGAGTTTGGTTCCAGTTCCATTTGTCATCGATAAATATCTTTGCCTGCTGTGGATTTCATTGGCGGTTTTTCTCCTCCCTCTCCTCTGCCGTTTCTCCGAACTTCGTGAAGGTAAGGACAAAGTATTTCAGTGAAGTCAAATCCGCAGTCCGAGAGCGGAAATTAGTGAGCCGCCCACCATGCCCCTCATTGTCGAGCTGGAGGAGGGGGAGGAGTTGCCTGGCGTCGCAATGCATTCGCCGGCTCCTCCGCGTCGGCCGTCCTACGACGACCTCGAAGAAAAGGAGGGTGAGGATGGCGAGGGCGGACTCTATCAACCGCCGTCGGAGGGGGACTCTGAGGGCGAATACGAGGACGACTCCTTTGAGGATGACGGGGACGAGAAGGGCGACGAGGAGGCGTGGACGGCTCAAGCAGCCGCGCAGTTGGGAACCACGGTCCCCGTGCAGTTTCTCTTCCGCGGTTCGGGCATCGGCGGCGACGGTACCGACAGCGACGATGAGACGGACGAGGAGGACGCCGACGACGGCAACAACGACCGCGAGTCCGACGGCCCGCCCGTGCGGTTGTCCCCGGGTCGTCCGGTCGCGCGCGACGCCAAGCAGCGCGAGGTGGGCGGGAGCAGCGACGAGTCCGAACCATCCGAGGCGGCGGTCGGCGAGGTGGCCGCTGCCGCGGCACCTGCGGATGAGTCGGACCCGTACAGCGATTCCGACATGGACGAGGACGAGGACGACGACGAGGACGACGAGGAGGATTTCGCGGTGCAGGCCGAGTCAGTGCTTGAGGGGACCCCGGACATCGTGATGCCGCCAGCCGGCGAGAGCGATGAGGCTGAGGACCGGGTTAACTCTCCGCTGGTCGAGACTGCGGAGGAGCTTCTTCCCCCTGTCGATGAAGCTGGCGAGCCGGAAACCTTGGACGACCCTCGGTTGCCGTCTGATGAGGCGGAAGGATTACCTAAGCTGTCCGGGTTCGACACGTTGACGGAGTTTCTGAGCAAGTTAAGAGAGACGATGCCCGGAGCGTTTGCTGATATTACCGAGGTAGACATCTTGACAAATGCAGGAGCTAATTAATTTTTTGCAGGATATCGACCGCCGGCAACCATTCAGCTCATGGTCTGCAGCTCTCAACTCAGCCGGCCGGATGGCGAGATCGAACGGATGTTGCCGGACGCCATACCTCCACGACCTGAACCTTTGCAGCAGTCTCGATGTGTCGAACCTTCGGAACCTTCTTTGCCAACGAAAGAGTCAGACTGCGGATCATGTCGCCGCGGTCCAGGCCGTGACGCAGGCGCAGATTAAGCTAGACGGAGTTCACGGGGATCAGGTTAGCTCCATTATTGGCACCTTCCCACTTTGTCCGCATTTTTCTTCAGTTTTGGCTGATGTACGTTTCGGCAAAAGACCGAGGATATTGAGAAGCTTCGCATCCTTCAAGAAAACGTCAAGACGCTTGGAGTTGCGCTGACGAAGACGCATAACCAGATTAAGGCGGTCGACCACACTATCAGCGCTCGCATCCGATCGAACCACGAAGCCGCGTGTCTCGCCCTCGGTCGCCGCGCGAACGGCGAGTACTTTGATCACAAGCAGGACGGACGGGGGACATTGCGGGGCTCGAGGCGATACCAGGCAAAGGACTCTCGGCGGTGGCGTGGGATCGAATCTTCCTCTGAGGCCAATAGGAGTTAGTGTCATCCCTGTGTCATAACATTTAATCAAGGATTCTAACTCGCGGTTACAGAGCGGTTGTCGGAGCTCGATCAGGCGAAGCGGGTCCTCGCCAGTCACAAGCAGCGCCATCAGTACATTGTTATGAACGACCATGTGAAGTTTACCGAGAATCGGAAGGTGCCCGTTTACGCTTCTCTGGATGGCGACGATGATAGCGCGCACAGAGGTGAGTTTTTTGACTCTGTTAAAAATACACGCTAAGCGTGTCAGCCAAAATCCCGGGTTATGAGCTGCTTAAAAGGGAGCGCATGAATGAGCTAGGAGCCCGCGGGGTCGAGATGAAGAAGAAGAACAGATTTGTTGTGCTCGAGTTCCGTAAGTGTGCAAAGAATTCTTGATTATATGATTGACGGCCGTTTGCAGCGTCCCAACCGACTTCTCCTGTGGTCAGCTTCAAGACAACGGCCCTGACTCGGATTTATTCGGTGGAGTGGATGTGTGGAGGGGCTAAGGAGCGGAGAGTGACCGAGTACGAGGTGTGGACGCGTCTGAACGGCCTCGACTGGAAGCGCGAGTGGGCCGGGACGGAAACATCGTGCGAGCTCGAGTTGGCGGATGACGGCGTTATTCAGTTCCGCGTTCGGGTGCGTGTTTATATATACAGTCGCTTTAAGCGCTTCAAAGTTGTTAATAATGGTTCCAGGCCAAGAACGAGCTGGGCTGGTCTGTGCCATCGTATCCACGCGACATCACCGTTGGGCCGGTGGAGAAGTCATCAAAGCGCAAGGCCGGCACGGAAGCAGCCCCTGCTGGCGAAGCCGAGGCGACTCGCGTCGTTGTCGAGGCCGACGCTTCAGAGTCGGTCGACTTTCGTTCAAAGCTCAACGAAATCAAGACGACGTACGGCGTTCAGGACCGTCTTTCGCACTTGCAAGAGCTCCTATTATTCGCGGAAGGTCACACGCCGCCTATTCCGGAGGTTTTGAAGGAGATTCGCGCGGCGATCACCTTCGTCACCGACCACTCGAAAAAGGAAGCGAGGGCTTTGTCATCTCAGTGGAGGACGAAGTTGTCCGGCATGACGACCGACGTTTTGAGAACTCCGGACCATACGCAATTGGCTTCGACATCATCGGATCTCGCCGACATGCTTGAGTCCCTCTCCCGTGACGTCGAGATCGACCCAGTGACGCCCGCCGTCCGCAACCAAATTGCCCAGGCAATCACGGGCCTAATCATAAAGCGGCCGAAGAAGCTCACCCCGGTCGTCTCTAAGTCGGGCACCGTCGTGACACCGGGTCTTCAAGCTCTTCGCCGCATCGCCCACGTTGCGGATACATTTCTCGCCGCTATCCGGGCGAAGGTTGTTGGCGGGCCTACGTCGGAGGAGGAGGCCGAGGAGTGGGTGTCCTTGATTACCAACGAGATTGATCGGGCTTACGGCCGGGAGGAGGAGAAGGTTGAGATAATGAAGCGCGAGGAGGCAGAGAGGTTAGAGCGGGTGGAGAAGGCCCGCGTCGCACGGGAGAAGAAGGAAAAGGAGAAGGAGGAGGAGCAGAAGCGGCGGAAGGAGGAGTTTGAGAGGAAGGAGGCCGAGGCGATTGCGAAAAGGCTAGCGGAGGAGGAGATGCTTGCTCGGGAGGCGGAAGTGCGGATGCGTGCGGCGAAGATTGAGCGGGATAGGATTGCTGACGCGGAGAGGAAGAGGAAGGAGGAGGCAAGGGTGGTTGCCGCTGCGAAGGCAAAGGAGCGGATAGAGGCGCAGCGTGCCAAGACAGCCAGTGAGCTGCCGAAAGTTGTGGACCCAGTGGCATCCCATGCGAACGCGGACCGTCGTGTGCGGCCGGATGCTGGCCAGCGGGAAGCGAACACGCGGCCGTTCCACAATCAAGGTGTCCCTAACGCGCCGCTGACAATTATCTGCCGATACTTTAACACTCGCAGTGGGTGTGCCAACGGGAACTCGTGCAAGTTCAAGCATGTGCGAGGCCAGCTCTGCGACCCGCAGGTCGTTGAGAACAGTGCGAGGGGGCCTACGCATGATGGACCAGGTCAAGCTACGGCTCGAAGGCCGTCGGCGGAACGTGGTCATGCTGGCCCGTCTCAACCTACGCCTCGACGACCCTCGGCGGAACTTGCCCCTGCAACCGCCGCTGCTGCCCCGAAGGTCCCCGCAACCGCTGCCCCCGGCCCGAAGGTGCCTACAACTACTGCTCCAATCCCGAAGGTGCCCACCATGAGCGCTCCGGCCGCGAAAGTGCCCACGCCCGTTGCCTTAGTGCCTACGACGCCTACACCGACGATCGCAGCTGTTCCTTCCGCCGCCCTTCCTCTAGCGACGGCCCTTCCCGTGGCCAGCCCGAAAACATCCGCACCAGCACCACAAAAATCTCGGTCTATGAGAACTCTTCAGTTTGGCGATCTCCCTCCAGCTAATCATTCTCCTCGCTTGACCACCCGCTCGGAGGAGAACTTGAGGAAGCCCTCTCTGCCAGTTGCGACGAAGGCGGGCAACGTCTCAATGCGGCCGGTAGCCGGTCCCACCCTAACTTCGGCGGGTCCGCGGACGCACATTCAGGGTCAAGTTGCAACGACGGCGCCATCGAGTACGGCTACGGTACTGGTGCGACCCGCTTTCGCTCCGCAGCCCGGTCGTGCACCTGCTCCGTCCATCGAAACGGCAGCGACACATCTGCGCCCGCAAGCTCACGTACCGTCGACGGCACCGCCGCATTTGCGCCCGCAAACTCACGGTCCCATGGCGGCCCTCGGTCCCGCCCCGGCCCCAGTAAGAGCGCGATCACTTTCGCACGGAACCCCGAGCCAAGTCCAGGTGCTCACCCGACCGACTCCGAATTCCTCTGCTCCTGCGCAAGCCCCTGCCCACGCGCGCATAGAGCCTCTGCGACCTACGGCACAAATTTGCGCGGAGCCAGTTCGACCAGCTCATCTAAGCCAGGCGACGGCGCAGGGGAAAGCACCATTGGAGCGGCCGCGTCACATGAAGGAGAACATTGAGCCGGTGCCGTACGTCGCCCCGCAGCAGCTCGTACCTTCCCAGGTCATCTCCATTAACCCGATATCATTTGAAACGCGTAAAGCGGCGGCTGAGGCTCTAGTGCCGATGGTTGCGGCTGCCGCGGAGGAGGCGGGCATCGGCAGCGATAACCAACGGAGGCCACCGAAGGTTTGCAAATTCTTCCAATCCGCTAGAGGCTGCGATAGAGGCACGTCGTGCCAGTTTGCACATGTACCGACACCTCAGGTCGTGGTGCCGGAGCAGAAGACAACTGCGGCCCCTTCCGTCGCTCGCCGGTCTTTGGAGGACGGTTCTTCGTCAAGGCGCGTAGAGTCAAAGCAGGAGGGTTTCGGGGAGAGCAAGGTGGTGACGAATCGCACGGGCTCTCCTATAGTGGTGACGATTCAGAAGAACGAGACTGGCGACCTTAAAAGCGTCGAGAAAGGGGCGGTTGGGACTGCGTCGGAACAGTCGGGACCGCTAGTACCGACGAAACCTCCAGCCAAGCCTTCGACAAAGCCGGCAGTGCAGAACCCGTCGCCGCCTCCAACTCAAGTTGCATCTTCCGTCGCACGGGTGCCTGCCGCTAATAAGAAGCCTAAGCGGGATGCGGCTTCTAAGACGAGGTCGCGGCCATGCCACTTTTACGGCTCGGCGGCAGGTTGCCTGCGTGGCGACGACTGCAGCTTTGCGCATGGCGAAGCGAAAGTCAACGGCATGGATGGCGCGAGCCCGGCTGTTAGTGCGGCCGTCAAAGGTCCGGTTGCTAAGGGTGCAGACGCCAAGGTTCCGTACGTCAGCCTCGGACGGGACGGCGAGGGCGATAACGACGCAGGTAATCTGTCAACGGAGCGGATCGAGTCGTGGGCGGACGAAGTGATGGGTGCCGACCCGTCTACGCTGCAAGTTCCTCCCTCCTACCTAAGCACGCATCTTACGACGGTGCAAGAAGTATCCGAGTCGTCTGAGGATGGTCGAGCGACGGGCCTGAAAGGCCTCGCTGGTGGTTTGAAGGAGACCGGTGAGATAGACACGATTGGAGTGCTGGGGAAGATGTTGAAGTTGCCGGCGGTGCTCGTACAGAATTTGAGGAGCAACGATGTAAGGGATAGTGACTTACTGAGGTTAAACGAGGGGGATTTGGAGAACTTGGGGTTCACAAGCGCGGGCCTGAGGAGGAAGTTTATGAAAGCGGCCAAGAGCGTCGCATAGGGTTGTATTTAGTTGACTCGCTGAGTTCGTTGGTGATTCTGATACGAGGGGCGGGGGGTGGTGGTAGTTCGTACTTGTCGTAAATGGCTCTCCTATCTATTTTTCTATCTCAGTTTTTTCACGTCTCTTCCATCCTTTTTTAATTCAAGTCATTCTAGCACTCGACTAGATACGCAAATTGCTTACCGTTGTACTAATAGCCCTCTCGATTCCTTCTGTCTCTATTATGACTCTCTTGTTACTTCATCCTTCGCATCTCGGCTGTGCAGCCTTCTTAATTGCCCCCCTTTCATGTGCCCTGTGCCGTGTTTTCTGTTCTGTGTCCTTAAGGAACGTGCCCTGCGGATGATGTTGCGTCGACGGTCATGGTCTCTTCTCATTTATTTCTTTCGCACTCCTTAATCGAGGGGGCTCGTAAATAAGAATAAAAAAGTATACTTGCAGCAACCGCGCTCGTTCAACGGTCGAACGACGTTCCCTCGGTTTGTACTCCGTGCACGCTGCTCGGCAATATCCTTAGAAATTCGGCTTATTTTCGCTTCAAGCCGACGTCCCGAGTCGTCTTTATAACGGGTAGGGTGATCGCAGCCCACCCTTCATCATCGCCAACCCCATCATGTCCCTCACTACAACCTCGACCGCCATCACCAAGTCCGGAAAGCCGCTGCCCGCTTTCCTGGCCGGCCAGCACCCGGACGCCCCACACACGTTTTCGCCCATCGTCGTTGGAGATTTGTTGCTGAATCACAGGGTCGTTATGGGCCCGATGACGAGGTCCAAGAGCCCCGGAGGTTGGTTTCCCGTCCCTGATCATACTACCTTTTGACGCGCGCTCATCTCGACATTTGTTTTTAAAACCAGAGGTCGCGAACCACATCAACGCCCACTACTACGCACAGCGAGCAACTAGGGGCGGTCTCTTGATCTCCGAAGGTGTCGCCGTCCACCCGACCGCGTACGCTTTCAAGTCCATTCCCGGCCTCTTCACTGACGCGCACACTCGCGAGTGGGCAAAGGTCACCCAGGCCGTCCACGACAACGGCGGCCTCATCTTCGCCCAGGTCTGGCACCCCGGGCGACTCTGCAAACAACACACCCAGCCCGGCAACGCGCTCCCCGTCGCGCCGTCCGCCAAGGTCATTACGGTCCACCCGAAGGCCAAAGCCAACGCGCCCGCTCGCGAGCTCCCCGTCAGCGAGATCAAGGACATCGTCAACCACTACCGCATTTGCGCGCGGAACAGCCGCCTGGCCGGGTTCGACGGCATCGAGATCCACGCCGCGCACGGGTACCTGATCGAGCAATTCCTCTGCGAGAACTCCAACTTCCGCACGGACCAGTACGGCGGCTCGCTCGAGAACCGCACGCGCTTCCTCATCGAGATCCTCGACGCATGCCTCCTCGAGCTGCCCCCGGGCCGCGTGGCCGTCCGCTTCAGCCCCGGGTTCAACTCGTACGGCGTTGCCCAGCCTAACCCGGTCGAGCTCTACACGTACGTCCTGAAGCGCGTGGCGCCGTACGGGCTCGCGTACGTCCACCTGACGCAGCCAGTGTGGGGGGAGTACAGGCAGGGCCCGCCGCATGAGGAGTCGACGCTGAGGACCTTTATGCCGCTGGTGAAGGCGCCGACGAGGCTGTTGGTGACGGGTGGGTACACGAGGGATATCGGTGAGAAGGAGCTGGCGGGTGGGAGGGGGGACTTGATTGGCGTGGGCAGGGCGTTCATCACGAACCCGGATCTGGTCAAGAGGTGGTGGTACGGGAGAGAGATTTCGGGGCAGGACTTCAAGGAGTATTATGGCGGCAACGCCTCCGGCTATATCGACTTCCCCACGTGGGAGGAGGAGCAGGGAAGGAAGGAGTGGAAGGTTGATGCGAAGATGTAGTGGACGTTGTTTGGCTATTGGGTTTTTTTTTTCGGTCGTCCTCCAAGTTACGTTCTCTGTTCGTTACTTCTCCCATTATATGATTAAGGACAGTTCCTGCATTCGATGGAACGTTATTGTGATGCAATAAACTCTATGTAAAGAAAAAATTTGCTTGATGCACTTCACTTTCCTTTTGAACCCTTGTCACTAGTGCAAAAAAGTAGTGCAGAGAAGAAATCGCTGCCGTCACAAATGTTCGATTTGAATATACCATAATGTATTCGACTCGCTTGTTTACGAAGCCTATCTTCACAACCAACAAAGAAGGGACCAGGAAATCGCAGGAAGCATCTTACCGAGGCCCATGAGCCGAACAAGGGACACAGACGATAGTTGGAGAACACCTTTGCGCACTGCCAAAAGAAATGAATTCTCTGCTTCTATGGGCCAAAAAAAGGAAAACGGGGTTGTAGCTATAAGAAACGTGGGGCGGAAGAATACATCATTCCGAATTGAAGTGCAAAAAGAAAAGTAGAAAGCAAGGGAAAATGTAAAAAGGAGTTCATCTTTACAGGGCCAGGACGGCGATGACGGCGACGAGCGCCGTGAAGACGGACGCGGCGTTCGAGGCGGCCGCGTTGTAGACGAGGTTGGCGGCGGCGGTAGAGCCGGCGGCGGCGCCGTATGCCGGGGTCTTGACTGGGGCCGCGGTCGAGTACTCGGGGGACTTGACGGGGGAGGCGGTGCTGTACGGGCGCGAGGCCGGGATGGAGGTGTCATCACAGCCGGCGGTGGAGGAGGTCTTGACGGGCGCGGGGGTCGAGGTGTAGACGACCGAAGGAGGGG
>JADGJL010000805.1:0-13578 GCA_027600665.1 Irineochytrium annulatum
TCATCCCATCCGTCCCCTCCGTTATCATACCCCTCCCCAGCTAGCGCAGCCCCATCGACGCTAAAAGAGTCCTCCGGTTCCGGTGGTTCGCCTGCAGGCGGCACGTGCGTCTCCACTCCCTTCCGCTTCTTCGACCCGCTTGCACTCTTCCGCGACGAGCCCGCCCCGGCCGCAGACTTCCGCTTGCCACGCGCGGGCTTCCCCGCCGTCGCTAGCTCCACGTCTTCGGGGCTCACGGAGCGGGCCGAGGATGCGGACGAGATGGGCTTGACGTTCTTCATGGAGAGGATGATCTTCTTCGGTTGCGGTGGCGGCAAAGGTTGCGCGATGACGTGTTCGCCGGGCGCTGTAGGGTCGTCCGCCTTTGCCTTTGACTTGCTCGACGCCTGCCGCTTCCGTGAGGACGAACCACCCGACGGTCTTAACCGCTTCGTCCCCGCCGCGACCGGCGCCGCCGTCGTAGTAGCATTAGGGTCAGACGCGCCGTCAGACGACGAAGTGGGCTTCTTACTCCGTGATCTCGCTTTCGAACCGCCTGCAGGCTTCCTCTTCCCTTGCGATTCAACGACGGGCGCCTGCCCAGGCTCCGCACGCATCTCCCCGATCGCCCCGTTCATGTTAAACCCCTCCACGCTACTGTTGCCCTCCAACCCGTCATCATACTCCTCCAGCCCTTCCGGGAGCCCGTCATGTCCCATCTTGCCCGCAGCGGCCCCGTATCCATTGAAGCCCTCCGCCGCAATGGTTCCCATATGCATGGCGTACTCAGCGCCGCCGTAATCCGCGTACGGGATCTCGAAGTTGCCGGCGGCGCCATAGAATCCATTCAAGCTGCCGTCGTCGCCCGCCATACCCGCCATCGCACTCGCGTCAACAACACCAAGCCCCAACGGGTCCCCGACAACGCCGACGCCTACCACACCCGCCAGCGGATCCTCGGGATCTACCGCGCTCGGATCGCCTCCCACTCCCATATTCCCGTCCCCGTCACCATCCTCGTACTCCTCCACCTCCACGCTGCCCGCGCCGCCGTCCGTCCCCGTCCCAGATTGCTGTTGCATTATTTGCTGCATCATGAACTGTTGCTGCATCAGGTTCATATACTGCGCCTGCTGCTGCATCAATGGGTTCTGATAAAACTGCGCCAGCGCCGCCGGGTCTCCGGCACCGACACCCGCCCCTCCCACACCAACGGCCGCCGCCGCCGCAAGCGCCGACGCCTGCGCTGCCGCTTCCCCGGAGCTGTCGTAAGGGTTTGTGTTCGCGATCGCCAGCGCGTTCGGCACGACGTAGTGATGATGCATCGGCATCGCGTGTTGATGCGACGTGACGCCGCCGATAGCGGCCTGCTGCTGCTGTTGAGCCAATGTTGCCGCTGCGGCTCCCGCAGCCGCGCTGGAGCCTCCGGCGGTGGATTGCAGTTGCAATTGCTGCTGGTAGAGCTGGTATTGGACCTGTCGGGCCTGATAGGTAGGGTCCTGGTCGGGCGGTGGAGGTGGGGCCGTGCATACGTGGCCCTTCTTGGGCTGGCCGCAGAACCGACAGCGGTACATGCGCTTGGACTTCTTGTCATCGTCCATGGCAGCGCGGAGGATGTCGACGGCGGTGGAAGGATGAAAAGGTTGGATGCAGTTGATGGCGTGTCGGGGCGAAGCGTTGGAAAACGCGGTTCAGGCGGCGCTTGCTGGTCCGCTGAATCGGCACCTCCAGTCGGCAGGACGACTGGCGCTCAAGCTTCCGCAACCTGCCAGCGAGGAGGAAGCTGTGTAGACAGAGGGTTTGGCTCCGAAGGGCTTGGAGAGCCGCTGGCCAAATCACTGAACGGAGCGATAGGGAAGTCCGGTATTGTGTTCTAATCGACCTCCTGACCGCCGCTGCGGCTCCTGGTGGTTGGGGATGGCGTCGTTCGTTGACGGGGGTGCTGGAGGAAAAGTGCGCCGTCTTTCGCGCAGTTTCGCGAAAATGGGGGACGGGCGAGGGTATCTCGGGGCGCTGCTTCACGGCGGCACTCCCGCCGGTTGCGGCCGACTCCGGCGACGCGCAGGAGGTCACCACGGCCGTCCCTCGCTGCAGTTCCGATCAAGATATTTTTACTCGCAGATTCCTTTCTAACACAAATTTTTGGGACACCCAAATGGAAGGCTGATATGATGCCCCCTGTTCGACTATGTTCTTGGCGTGAGCCGAGTGGCTGCGGTGGCGATCGGTGGCGCTGGCCCGCTGAGCAGTGAGCATTGCGCTTTTGTCAACCTGACCGCCGTGATGATATCTTCATCGGTGAGCGACTCAATGGTGATGAGAACTCGGAGCGGATCCTTGGTGGTAGGTGAGAGACCGCAATTAGTCCTTCTTTTTATTTTGTTTTTTTCGCGGGGAGGGGTGTTGGGACGCGAATTAATTCTGTGGGACTGGTCGAACACGGCGAAGGGTGCCAACTCACCTCTGTCATCATTCTAACTTGTTGCACCGGTGAGTGACGGATGAAACTGCCTGCGTGAATTGGCTACTGGATGCGCGCTGGAACTTCATTGTATATAGTGATGATGTATGCCACGTCACCAACAAGAAATCCAGAGCAGGGAATGGTTGCAAATCTGGTCGTTCGACCTTTCGGTTGTCGTTTTCGTTCATGCCGTAGGCGATGGCACGAGGGCGCAGAGGAATGCCGTTGCGAGGAATTTGCGGGCTCTTTGCGTACAGTGATTTCGTGCCCTACCGCCTAATTATCGGAAGCTGCGTGCACGAAATGGCGCTTTTCACTCTTCCGTTGAAGTCAATGGCGACACCTGACATCGTTTCAAGTTTGCTGATGATTCTGGGTCAAAATGACGTGAGGGGTGTTAGGAACAGCAATCATGGAGCTTTCATCCGCTTCTCTATATTGCACCTTGATGCACTGCATTCCCAATGACCACCTTTCATCCTTATCTAGAAGTCTTTGGGTTTGATTCTTGGCGTTCTCAAATTCTTGCTGTCCTCATATTTCCCTCGTGTCACTGCAGATGAATAATGAAGTTAAAACCTTAAGGCTAGAATGTGCAACCGGTTAGATACAAAAACAATTTCTGAAGTTTCTCTCAATGAATGGAGAGTGAACATTCATGTTTTCAGCATAAATATCAGCGCTATATTTTCCGCTACTTGAGCACTAGGCTCTTATTCTAAAAGCCACCCAACCACCATACCTACACCTCACAAGTTGATAAAAGAGTATTGACGAGCCAAAGATTATACAAAGGAATGAAAGAGCAGGATGTAAACTTAAACCGCTCACGGCTACCTCCCTCATCCCATTATGCGCTATGAGCATTGTGCAGCAACAAGAAGTAAAAGAAGGAGATAGACAGAAGTGCAGCATCCATAAAAAGAGATCGACGAACAATAGGGTTTAAAAATAGAAAAGAGTTCAGGGGCAATCCAAATGCAGAAGTCATCACTCAATCCCACCCGACACCACATCTCCGCCCTCACCAAGTGGTATCCAACCCGCACTCGCCCATATTACACATACTCTTTTTTTCAATTATCAACCCGCTTCAGCACGTACTCCTTGAAGATCATTTCGGCATCCTTCCTCAAGAACGGCTTCGGCGCCAGCGCCGTGAACCCCCACTCGGCCACAAAGCCCTCGCTCGTGATCGAATTGGCTGTGACGGCGATGATCGGGCTGGTACAGCCCAGGCCCCGGAGGAGCCGCGTTGCCTCGGTGCCGAGGAGGACGGGCATCTATGCATGACCGTTAGAACCAGGTCGTAATTCGCTACTGCAAAATAGAAAAGAGGCAACCAACCTGGATGTCCATGAAGATGACGTCGTAGGCACTCGGGTCGTCGAGACTCGAGACGAGGTCGACGGCCTGCTGTCCATCGCAGCACTCGTCCACCCGCTCGACCTGGAGCGTCTCCATCAACTTCCGAAGAATGCGGCGGTTGATAAGACTGTCGTCCACAATCAAGACGTGCCATTCGCGCTTGGCCGGAGCTTCCGAGGTCTCCGCATGGTCGGGTGCAGCAGGCCCAGTTTCCAACATGGCCTGCTTGGTTGGTGGCGAACAGTGAGATAACCCCGGCGCCGTCGGCATCAACGATTCCTCATCTGTCCGCGTCGGCATTGACTCCCTAGGTAGTTCATCCGCCGGGTTCTGCGGCGGCGTCGGCTCTACCACCGATGGCACGGGTTTACGAAGCTTCCAAAGCGGCGATGGCGGCAGTTGCGGGGACGACTGCGTCCCAGAGCTAGTTGCCACCAAGTACGGAGCAAGCGGCTCCATCGTCACTCCTGTCGCCGCACGGACTTCCCCTCTACCCGCGTTGTCCACCCCGCCCGACCTTTGGTTCCTGCGCCCAGGTGCGACTCCGTCTTCCACGCTCACGACCAGATCCACCACAACTGCATCGACCCCACCGGCCGCGGCCCCGCCTGCTGCGCTGCCCTCGCTACTCAGCGTGACATCGCTGCCTCGCCTTGGCGTCCGTGAACTCACCCCACGACCGACCGCAAGTACATCCATCTCGTATCCAATCCTGGCGCTCGCGGATCGAACCATACCGCCACCCTTTCTTGTGATGCTACCGCCCCTTCCGGGCGAATACTCCTCGGCCACGTCCTCATCCACGGCGCCGCCAAGAGTTGGGACGCCGGACCGCGTTGGGATCCGTACTGTGAAGGTGGTCCCAATGCCCTCCTCCGTTTCGACCGTTATGTCACCCCGCATAAGGTCGACGAGCTGCTTGCAGATGGACAGGCCGAGCCCCGTACCACCATATTCCCGGTTCGCGGACGAGCGCTGTTCGTAGGGGCGAAAAAGCTTCTCGAGAGTATCGGGCTTAATGCCGACGCCCGAGTCGGAAATCTCGATGACAAGGGCGGGGTGAAGAGCGTTAAGGACATCCGGATTTGTCGACGGTAAAGTGGAGGGAGAGGATCTCAATGCCAATGCGGGAGTGCTGGAAGGGACGGGGAAGTCGGCTTCGTCGATGGCGACAGTGGTGGTGTCGGGTAAGGAGGTGGCTGTCACTGTGGAGGGATTTACCAAGTCGACCTCAAGCGTCGCCTTAAATGCGATTTCACCGTTTTGAGGAGTAAACTTGATCGCGTTGGATAACAGATTATTAATCACTTGCTGGGAAGGGAACGCATCAGTAACGGCAAAACGCCAAAAGCCGAGAAGAACTATACCTTAACTCTCATCGTATCGAGCTCTAATATAAAATTCAACTCGTTCACTTCCGTCCAAAAAGTCAAACTCCTATTCTTCACGTCCTCCCTAAACGGATTGATGACCGACAATAAAACCTCCTCCGCGTTCACAAACGCCGGCTTTAGCTCAAGCTTCCCAGCCTCCAGCTTCGCGGAATCGAGAACGTCGTTAAGAAGCTCAGACATGTAAGAGCTCGAGACCTGGATCGCCTCACAGAGCTGTGACTGCTCCGCGTCGAGCTCCGACTCTGCAAGAAAGGAGCTGATGTTCAAAATCGCGTGGAGGGGCTAGATGTGAAACATTTCGTTAAAAGAAAATAAAAGAAGTAAAAGCAACACACTCACATTTCTCAACTCGTGGCAAAGGAACGCCATAAAAGCGGTCTTATGCTTCCCGGCCGAGTTCGAGTCCTCCAGCGCCATATCGCGTTGGGCCTGGATAACCATAAACGTTAAGCTCGCAAGCTCAACGACAATCATGATAATCTGCAGCCTTAGAAGGTCCGACAACAGCTCCGGAGCAGACTTATCGAGTCTCCCGTGCTCGTCGAAGAACAGCACGCTCGAGATCGCCGTGACACCCATGGCAAGCGATGAAATCGTGAAGCCTAGGCTGCCGACGAGGAATCCGGCGAAAAGAACGATTGGAAGGGATAGGCTGTGGGCGAGAAACCGGAGTTGTTCCTGGTTGAAGAGCGATTGGGTGGCGTACGCGAAAGGTACAACCAATTCAATCGCGATGATGAGGAGGATGCAGAGGAGGACGAGGATGCAGGGTCCAGGGCCACGCCGGACGAAGCGTAAAAGAATCTTGGGCTCAAGTGAGATAACGAACGGGACGAACATGATCATAGCCAAGCTGTCGGAGCAGAACTTTTTAAAACAATAACTGTTAGTATTCTACGCTTAAAAAAAATAATAATAAAAGGAATGCGTCAGGGCATAGCCAACTCACGATGCGGATGAAGGTGCGAGAGTAGAAACTCGGGTCCATGTGGTACTCCCTCTGAATCAAAAGCGTGCCAAAGCTCGCAAACAGGACGGGCCCAACAAACGATCCAGCGACGATGCAAAAGGCCGCTCGCGTGGTCGCGAGGGCCCTATATTGCGGGGCGCCCCAAGCGATAATAAAATAGGTGGCGGCCACGTCCAGGACTTGGACCCAAATGAAAGCGAAGTCGACCTTGGCCAAAAAACTGTCCGCAATGTTTCTCGTACCGGCGTTCGAAAAAAACGTCCCGATCAGAAGGAAAGGGATTAAAAACCACATCTCCCGCCGATCGGAGGTCAAAAGTACGGCGACAGCAATGGCATTTACGCCCCATAGGCCCCCAAGGGAGAACAGATTGTTGGCGCTTCACCGAATCAGATTTAGTACACAACACGATCATCATATCGAAGCTATAACATTAGCAAACCAACTAACCTATAGCGGCAAATAACAGTCACTATGAGCGCCTTCAAAAAGGCGGAAACAGCAGCGCCAAGATGGTGATGACACCGGTTCCGATCCCACTCGTCCAGCTTCCTGGCCACGCCATCGACGTGGACCCAAAAGCGCAAACTCCCCCTTCGACACGTTATCGAGCGATCCGACATCGGCCGAGTTGTCGAGGCCCCGGACTGCCCAAAGCCAAACGGATGCTCCTCTTCGGCCATAAGCCTCCTGTCGGCACGATCGGGCGTCGGCGGCCGCGGCCGCGTCACATGCTGCCCCAGGAGTGATGCCGAGCTGGTGCCGGCCAAAGTCGCGATCGATACGCCGGATCCGGAGCGGTCGACGGGGGTACATCGCGGCTGCTGCTCCTGTAGCTCCAGCTGCTCGAGCTGGTGCATGCGCACCTGCGGGCGCCGGCGCGGCGCCCACGCCGATGGTACCGAATGGGAGGTTGCGACGCCGAAATCGCTTGCGCGGGGAGCAGGGTGCAACGCACGGATGCGCCGGTTTGCCGGGGACTCTCTCCGGTGGCGTGGAACCTCCAGGGGTGACGACGGAGGGGCGTCACCGGCAGGAATGAGCGGTGTGGATGTTGGCCGAGCCGGTGCGGATGCGATGCCGACAGGGCGGGAGGCCTGCATCAAGAGGCGAAGACTACGGATGAGGCCCAGCCAGGACTCGGGGCGAGGGCGGCCGACGTCAGGGTGCTAGGGGAGGACGAAGGGTTGATGGTCTCGTTCCTGCGATCCGATGGAGAATCCGCAGAAATTCGCTTATGGTTCGTGTTCCGATCACTTCTGCGGTCCAGACCACTTTTCCAAAAGATCTTAGCGGAGGGCGGAACTGACCCAATTAACCGAACCACCCCAGTGTGCAACGGAGCTCGAGCCTAACTTTAAAAACGCGCGAACTTCAACCAGTTGTTGATCAAGCCACCGCAACCAAGGTTTTGCAAAGGAGTTTTTGTTAAGTCGTAAATGCTCCTGATGTCAGCCCTTGCATGTATTTGATATCATCCTTATCAAGTATACCTTAAAATAGCCAATACTCTAAGTTTGACCGCACAATCAAATTCAAACTCCCCCGCCGAGTTGAGTCTTTCCCAGCAAACATGTTACAGAAATGAAAGGCGACGACAACAGTAACGTAGCGTTCAGTTGCATCAAAAAAGGAAACGACTAATCCAGTGGCGACGCGCAAAATGAGACAAGCCGATCAGTCGCCGGAAGAGCAATAAGTCATGACATTAATACTTGGTAAGGATGGCCAGTTCGGGGTTCTAAAATTAAATGAGATTTGCATGTTCGGGAAGGTCACTAACCTTTGGAGCCATGCGCGATCCGTAAGATCGACCCTCCTTGACTGCGCAGATAGTTCCTAAAAAAGATGAATGCGACATCGTCAGGACACGATTACTTCTATTTTTTTAAACCGAATGGTCTTACCTTTCTTTCCAATTCTAAGGTGTCCTCTCGGCTTCTCGGCGGTAGCGATCTCCTCCCCGTAGTGAATCCTGCTCCTGCCGAAGGACGCGACAATATCCTCAAGATCGGCATCGCAAATGTCGTCCTCGATCTCATTCTCGCGGAGCTCCGCGATTAGGTCCGATGCGTCGACGGCGAAGCGGAACGGGTGCTGGAGCGCGCGGATGGCGCGACGGTAGCCCGCAGTATCTTCCTTGACCGTAGTCATCGACCACTTTTTTTTTTTTTTTTTTTTGGGCAACACACAAAATGAGCAAAAGCCCCTTTATAACGGCCGAACGCATTTCGCTTACCATAAAATCTCGAATATTTTGACGAGGATGACAATGCCAGACCCAAGCGACGCGGCGATGACGGCCCATATAGGGATGTCCAGTTGGCCCGAGTCCGCAAAGCCCCAGTAGTCGCACGCGGCAGTATTGGAGCCGTTAACGAGGTTCACGGCAAAGTGGGCGGCGCTGCCGAGCCCGAATGCCAAGCCCTTTGCCGTCGAATCGCTATGATAGTAGTAGCTCGCCATCTCCGCCTAAACACCATCATTTGTTAGAATGTCATCCTCATGCAATGTGGATTTTTCGCTTATTTGTTGCAAAGGCATACCTCACTCATGAAGTTCGCAAACGGGCTGCCACCCTCCGAAGGCATGTACGACTTGTTCGCGACGGCGTCCATCATCATGGCCTTGATGAGCGGCATTGCGCCAAAGGTGTCCGGCGTACGGAGGAAGGCCGCGTTCGCCTGCCCCGCGGTGCTCAGTATCGAGTTGTCTAGGTTGACGCCATAGGACCCATTCGTTGCCCGGATGCTGTTGACGCTACTGGGTGCGAGGTTCTTCCACAGGTCCGCGATGAAGACGTACGTGACGGTGCCCGTCGAGACCGTGGTCTTGACGCTGCAGTTTTGCTGGTACGATGTCGGTTCCGGCTCCATCGTGATGTCATTCCAGACCGAGCCGGGCGGGTAGGTCACGACAACGTTCATAAGGAACGAGTGCGCGTCTTCTTCCAAAATTTCGGAGTTCAGGTTCGTCGCAGGGGCCATGTTGAGCGAGGGAGCGGCCACGCCGTCCGCGCACATGATTTGCAAGATGTAGACCGGGCCGGGCTCGTGATTGAAAACGTCGTCTGTGGCGCGGAGCCGGGCAGGCCTACTGCGGGTCAGAAGCGAAGGTTTAAAGTGAAAGACCCACCAGCCCATCCCCCAATAAGTCCGTCCATGAGGGGCAAACCGTAGCTGTAGACTGTAGCATACTCGTTGTTTCCCTGCAGATAGCTTCTAAATGTGATCCCCTTTGGCAGTGTCTCCCCAAAATATACGGGCGGAATGCATAGCCCTTTGAGGATCAATGTCTGGACCGCCACCCACTTAAAGAGGATGCTGCAAGCGATTAGGAGGGCCTCGGCGAAAGTCTCCAGGACGAAGCTGACGGTTTCGACGGTGTGGGATGGGCTAGCGCGACCATTAACCCAATAAGCGCTAAGCTCGGCCACGTTTGCGCGGCCGGCCACAAGGTCCGACGCCATAATCGAGAGCCGGACCGTGCGCGAGAGCATTCGGCCAGCGACGGCGGAAAGAAAGCCGGCCAGAATGACGAAGCACTGGATGAAGTTGTAGACCCATATACCAGGCATGACCACGCTGAGCGTAACCTAATAATTTTCCGTTGGTCAGAGCGTGCGCTGGAAACATAGACGCTTACAATCAGTAGAAATGTCACGATGGTGTGAACCAACAGCAGCACGGCAAAGTAGAATAATATCTTGGAGCGCTGCTGCGCGAGGAGACCAAGGCACGTGCGCACACATTTCAGGCCGAGGAACGCGTCCCATTTTCTTGTGAAGAGCCGTATGAGCGGGTGGGCGTGCTTCGAGTCCGACTAGAAGGATGACAAGGGAGATCGTAAGTACGCTTCAACACCAACACAGCTGGGTCTCGAGTCCAGGCTTCGACGCGAGGTTGCCCAAGGTTTAAACCCGAGACGACTATCTGTTGACGACGCGGCTCACCCCGAACGACGATTGTGACCGCACGGATCGGGCCATTTGAGACGCGAAGACATTGTCCGCGCTTGTGCTCCCCTTTCGCGGCAGAAACACGTCCTTCTCCTTGTGGAGAGAGTCGTCGTCGTCGGTATTGGCCTTGCTCTGGCGCCTGTCAGCCGGCGCCGCAGACGACGAACCAACGGATGTTCGCGACCCCGCCCCAACCCCGGCGACCGGACCCCGCGTGCTCGTGATCGTGAGGTCCCTATTTGGGTGTGTGTAAATTTTGACGACGATCGCAAATAAAATATCTTAGTACCTCTTTAGCAAGGCCACATCGACGGATTTAACGATTGTTGCTTCGATGGGATTCTTCACCATGGACGGCTTGCGAACGGGGACCATCAGGTCTTCGAACGAGTACGAGTATGCTGGGGCTGCCACCGCGGAGCCGGGGTCCCAGTCGTGGCCCGCATCCTGCACAGCGACGACAGGCGCCGCCGTGTCTTGTGAAGCGTCGCCTTCAGCGGCTAAGACGGCTTGCTCGGTTAGGTCGGCCGAGTCCTTGGATGCGATCGTGGCTAAGCGCACCGACTTGAGCCGACCAACGGTCTGGCCGTGGTTCTGCGTTGCCGTCATCGGCATCGGAACCGCGTTGGCGCCATCGTTGTCGACGAGGCCGTCGCCGCTAGGGTCGCCGCGCCTCATGATATCCTTCGCGGCTTTCAGCTACAGGCGGGATCTTTGAATATCAATCGCTGGAATAGTAGAATTGAAGAAACAATGTGCCGGAAATCTGCCTCTGGTAACATCTCCGAGGCAAGAGGGTGTTGTACCTGACTGGCGGAGGGGTCGTGTAGATCTGGGGTACCCGCGAGGGCCCAATCACGGGCGCCTGTGGTATGATGAGGCATTGTCAACCTGGAAGGACGGAGTCATTTTGTACACCGGCACGGAAGAGCCGGCTGTAGGAGGTTGGAGTTCCCGTAGCTTGGATTGGGTAACTTAAAGGTTTCTGTCGTATCCGTTGCAAAAATGGTCTGAGCAAAAAGGTGGCAGTCTATGGCAGAGCCGCGGCCGACGACGCTTGCAGCGAAGACCGACAATGTGCCCAAAAAGCAATCGGGGCCGCACGTGTGAAGAAATTCGATAACGTCGAACACGATTTAATAATGATGGCGGCTTGAGCGCTGGCGTCAATTTCGGCAAACTGACATTTCTGTTCTCGACCACCTGCATCTGCCAGCGGGAGGACCGCTCGGCCAACTCCAACAACTGGACACCAAATGAGCAATGTTGCGAACGACACGAGCGAGGCGGCGGCCGCCGAGGCTCTTGCTGCTCCCGCTCGCCTTAAGGAGGAGAAGGACTGCAAAAAGTGCGAGCGTTGGAAGGGGAAGATTCTTAGAAACAGTTCCGTATTGTAGTTTCCTCTATCTTGCCGCGTCTGCTGCATCCTCCTGATCGTCCACTCTTCGCTCAATCACAGGCCCGATGGTTAGATTTATGAACGAACACCTCGACCGCGTTGGATGCGCCCTCAAGCCCGCGCATTTCAAGTGCCAGCCGTGCGAGAAGACGAGGGCGGGTGGGTTTTCGCCGGCAGTGGGTATTGTGCTGTGTCAAAACCAGTTTGCAAATAAGCGGCACATGGAGGATGTTATGACACATGAGGTATTCTTTCTTGAAGGGGGGGATGTAGAGACAATGCGTAACCCCGTTCGCCGCAACTTGAACAGCTCATCCACGCCTACGACCACTGCACGACCAACATCGACTGGCGCAACTGCGAGCAGCACGCCTGCGCCGAGATCCGTGCCAACTCCTTGTCCGGCGAATGCAAGTTCACTCGGGAATTTGCTCGGGGTTTCTTCGCGTTCGCCAAACATCATCAGGCCTGTGTTAAGCGGCGAACGCTGTTCACACTACGGCAGCTGCCCGGCTGCAGGGAAGGGAAGAGGGCCGAGGACGCGATCAGAATCGTATGGGGGAGCTGTTGGAACGACACTGCGCCGTTCGATGAGATTGCCTGAGTGGAAGGGAACTATTGGTCATTAATTAATAGTAAATATCAGCACTGTGAGCGAGAACGATAGCAAAATTAATGTCCCCTATGATTTACATGGCATGCACGACGAAAAACCTCAACCCCCCAATGCTAGTAGGGCATCCTCCGCGGGTTTCAATGAACCACGATCGACAACCTGCCCCGGTGTGCCTGCCAACGAACTTAGTTATTTGGCACTTTTGGCGTGCCTAGACAAAATCTCGACTTCTCCAAACTCTTCACAGCGTCTCCTCCAACGACGGAACGGGCCCGATCTAGTTGCGGGCCGGGCGATATCACGACTAAGACGGAGGAGGCCCAGATCGCGCGCTGGTGGCTCATCAAGTGGCTCTCATTTTCGCGTGGAGGGGCCGCCCGACTGGCTCGGGGATAGGCTTCCGGAAGCTCCCTTACGATCAAGTGTCTTTCAGGTCGAACATAACGCGACCTTGCAAGGAGGGCGCAGGTGGTTGCCCGTCGACTGCCTTGCAGAACTCCTTCAGCGGATACCTGCCCCTGGCCTCAAAGCCAAAGACATGACCGCGGCGTCGAAGACCAATGACGTCCTGGTGAGCAAGACGCGTAGCTTGTGTGGCGGCTCCTCGGCGTGCTGGAAGTTCTGCAGTTACTGTTCGGCTGCCACGCGAAAAGGTGCATCAGAGATCCTCTCTGGACAACAAACGACTCTTTTTTCCAATATTCAGGCTTACGTCGTCGGGAATTATCATCAGCTTTTGCGGCGTCTTAACTTTCGAGAATACCTTCGCAGCTTGGATATCTTACACTTGAAGAAGTATGACCAGACAGTTGCGACATAGCTGATGGACTGTCGGTACGTCGCAATCAAATACAAATGAAATACACACGTCGCGAAACTTGGTTTGCGGTTGTATTCACATCATCGTGAGGAAACAACGGGGGAGCGTATGAGAGAGGTTATATAGAAGACGAAGACAACAAGGTTGAAGAAACTTAAAAGTTGGAGAGACATGCCTCCAATTTACACATAAAGCACCGCGCTAATTTTGATAGGAAGAAAAAGAGAAAGAGAGAGGAATATACGCACATGTGTAGAAACATTTGTATTCGAAGCAATAGTCGCGTACGTAAATTCAAAGATTAGATAAAAGACCATTACGGAGCACACACTCACGACCAGGATGAAATAAGGAGGGATTGTGAAAAAAAGAGTTTCAGCTCCCCTGGTCGAGCAAGGGCAAGAAAAGTCTGCGTTGTCCACACCAGGTACATCAGCAACTTATCACCGAATTCCGCTCCTCACTACACTCCAAGTATTCCCCCTTTGCCCCAACCGCCGCTTAATCCTTTTTCGGAATCAGCACATACTCCTCCGTCAACGCCATCAGGCACGCATACGGCAACATCCCCCGCTTACCATCACAAACCTCCACCTCCCCACCATCAACC
>JADGJL010000806.1:0-13573 GCA_027600665.1 Irineochytrium annulatum
GGGATATCGGATATGGGGGACATGGGCATCCGTCCGGTGGACCCGACGCCGTCCAACAGCATCCCAGCCGACGCCACGGGCGCCACAGGCGTGTTCGCGTTCATTTCACCGCTGTCTCCCGAACTCCCGACATCCCCGCCGTTGACGCCTTTCATCCGATCACGCTTTAGGGAGAAACGGCGCAGTTGATCCTCGAGAAACTCGAGCCGCTTCTGCGACTCGAGGATAGTCATCTCGCATTGCTGGATGGCGTTCCTCTCCGTCAGCTTCGGCAGCAGGTTCTCGGCACCTTCCCGGCACTTGCGCTCGATCTGGATCTTCCCATGGATGTCCCGGATGCGATCCTCGACCACATCCTGCGGATCGTAACGTGTCAGTTAGTTAAAGGCCAGGACGCCATGCCGATCGCCCTCACCATGTCTCCGCGATATAGGTGGACGTCTTTATTCTATAGGTCTTCAACCAACCACGAAACCGGGGTGTTATGCTGTATGTTCTCTGTAGATGTGATATATATTAAACGACACTGTGCTATGTGCTAATGATTTTAATCACGGTTGCTAAACAAGGAAGGGCTTGAAAATATCCAAGTTCGTGCCGTTGTTCGCAGCCGGCGTCAGACCAAGCACGTGGCACAGCAGACCGTAGAGTTCTACGTTGTTAAAGTGAGGTATGAACTCTCCCTTCACATCCTCCAGCAGCACGCTTCGCCTAACCTCGCTGGCGCCACCCGCAGCCGTGCCACCAGATGCCTTCTCCGACGTGCTGCCCGCGAGCACGGACTCGTTCTTGGTAGGCGTCCACGATATGTTCTGATGTCCCGGATGCCCTAACGACCCTCCCAGCGCCTCCCCAGACCCTATCGGAGCCTCAGTGATGTTGTGGTTAACGAGATGGTTGCCATCCGGCACAACCCAATCCGCCGACAGCTCCCCAAGCGAAACTTCGGTCTGTCGGAACGCGGGACCGGAGGCGACGAAGATAGCCCGCATGTCCTCGAGTGTGTTGTTGTACCCGTGCATGCCTCCTCTCCGCTCCTTCGCCGTGTGGGTCTTGCGGAGAGAAAAACTCCAGCCCTTCTCGGGCACGGCGACAATCGGGCCTATCCGAATGTTGTGCCTGAAATGGTACTCTGCCGGCACGTCCTCCTTCATCCACACGTTCCATTTGCCCGACTCCTGGCTCGCGGCTTTCCACGCTTCGAACACCGTTTGCGTTTCTACAACACCTCGTCAGACGCATTCTTTACAGGTGAATCTGAATGGCAACTCACCAGAGGGCTTTTTTGGGTAGAGGAAAGCAACAAGATTGTTAACGACATCGAACTTATCGTAGTCGACGTAATCGTCCAAGTAAATCCAATTGTCGGCGGTCTCCGTCATACCGTGGTCGCTAACAACGACCAGATTTACGTGATCGGTAAGATTCCTCGCTGCGACGCCATCTAAGAGGCGACCGATCATGTGATCCACGGCAATGAGGGAATCATTCACCGCCTTCGAGTTTGGGCCGTAAGAATGGCCCGCCGAGTCAACGTCCGAAGCGTAGAGCGTCAGGAACGACGGCCTCTCGCCTAGCGGTAAATCAAGCCATGCCAGAATTTGATCGGCGCGGTTTGACAGCGACATCTTCCCGTCATACTTCAGCCAATAGTTTGGCCTGATATTTTGAATTGGAGCCTCGCTCCCAGGCCACATGCAGGTAGCCGAGCGCTTCCCTTGCTTAATTGACGTCACCCATAGAGGTTCACCTGCATGCCCGTCAGCGATGAAAGGCCATTGAGAGCAGCTCACCTCCCCACCACTTCGACTGGCTGTTCTTCGAGGAGTCTACGTATACGAACGTGTCGTTCATGTCCGGATCATAAAAGACGTTTCCAACAATCCCATGGCTCTCCGGATATAGGCCTATACCACGGATTAAGAAAATGCCTACGCGAGTAATCCATACCAGTGACAAGCGTGTAATGATTGGGGAACGTGATGCTCGGAAACGCTGGAGTCATCCATTCTGCAATCGCGCCGGAATACGCTTTACGTGGATTAGCTTTGCAAGTTAGAACGATCGGCGAACTCACCCATCTTTGCAAGCTGAGGAGTCAACCCGCGGGTAAGGTATTCGGCCCTGAACCCATCTAACGAAACTAACACGACGGTCGGCCCAAACGCAACGAGGTCCGCCTCGGCAAGCCCCGTCGATGGCGAGGCTGGGGCCGGTGCCGGCGCAACCACCATCATCACCACCACGGCCGTCACAGCTCCCAGTAATAGCACAACGAAGAAGGCCGTAAGTATAATAATCTGCCGTCGCTGCCTCTTTAATCCCTGACAACAAAGCGAGCGTCAGCGACACCTTCCAAAGCCAACAAAAATCGCGTCCAATCTACCGTCTCTTGCCTGTCCCTCCTGTCCATCTCATCGAAATCGTCGTCCTCGTCCCCGTCCTCCACGTCATCGTCCCTCAACTGCGTCCTCACATATCCGTCCCCCTTCACCCTCGACGCCCCCGACGGCCCCAGCAGCCCGCTCCCTTCCTCCCCGTAAAACCTCCCGGCCTTCGCGGCCTCGTCGCTCCAGATCTCCTCGCCGCTACTGTTCTCGCTCCGGTCAAACTGGGGCTGGAAGTGGTCCGACCGGCCGAACCCGACGCCGCCGTGGTGGTGGTTTTGGCCGTCCACCTGGAGCGTGGCGACGGTGCTGGGCGAGGTGGAGGTGGTAGGGTTCGGAGAGAGGGCCATCCGCATGCCGTCAGAGTAGATGCTTCCGACGAACGGTCGAGCACCGTCCTTCTGCTGTTGCTGCCGTGGACCTCGATCCTTCCTGGGCCGATTCTCGCGCTCCCGATCGTTGCTGAGCCTGGCATACATCCCTGCTGTCGATTGTGAAGGCGATTTGACAACAGGGCTTGATCAATCGTGGACTCCTTAATCTGAAAGAGAATGGATCCAACATCACATGTATACACCGCTCGTTTTAAGGGAAAATCTTTTTCATTATGCCTATTCCTTGCCGACGGCAAGCATTCAGCACACCCTTTTGCATCATCATACACGCGACTTGTTCTCCATGGCCGCATATAAGCGCGTCCGGCTTTACAGCCGCGAATTTTCAGCATACCAAAAAAAAAAAAAAAAAACTACTACTATTCGTCCTCTGTCCTGAATACGCTCATGCTCAGATTGCTGGACTCCCGCTGAGCCATCTAGTAGTAATTCCGTAAGATTCTCTATCCCGATCTTGAATTCAATGTATGCAGATCCCTCTGAATATCAACAGCCTCGCACTTTCAGCGCCGATCACCCTTAATCTGAGAAGTGACAGCTGAGAGAGTTTCGCCAGACCGAGAGTCTTGCAACCCGATTACCCACCAGCCTGCGCTTCCGTGATGGAAGGGCTGCGGCGCTTGAAGGTATGTATCCCTGCATTCTGGATATTAGGAGGAGAGGGGATCTCAGTACCATCTCCACATCAAGGCGACTTTGACGACCATCGTGTTGGGCAACATCATGGACTCGCCGTCCGGCTCCAGCGACCACAGCTGGAGCACGGCGAGCCACTCGAGGACCTCTGAGGAGGAGAAGGGGCGTGAATCCGGGAGCGCATCCTCGAGGTCGCGGACCGAGTCGCTGGGTGCGGATTCCGAGTCAAGCGAGACAAGCGGTTTGCGTGTGCAGGACGTCGTGTGCCAGGCGCTTGAAGTGGAGGTGATTGGACTCTGTGAGATTCTTGGGAGATGCTGACGTTGGTCATCTTCAAGCTAATGAAAATGGAGGGGACCATGGTGGAGCTGCTCGATGGCGTGAATGACGACGCCTCGTCGGTCGCCGACGCCAGCTCGGACGAAGGATTCAGCATAATGTCGCAGATTAGTGCGGAAGCCGGGTCGCTCGAAAGTTTGGTGCTCGGCGAGGGCAATGTGGAATACCACGTAACCAGTAGACTTGTTTTAAGGAAAACTGACACTGTTTTCCTCAAGCTGACCACAATGGACAAGACAATGGAGGAAGCGCTCGAGAGGGCCGATGCCGTATCCTTGGTCAGCTCAGACGCAGACTCGGAAGCCCTCTCTCAGGTCAGTCAAGATGCAGACGTCGTCAACGAGGAGAATATTGTCGTCGACAACATGGATTGCCAGGTGGGTGTACTTATGCTGCCAGAAAATCAGCTCACGTTATTCTTCCCAAGCCAACTGAAATAGATGGCGCGATGGCCATACTAATCGCCGTCAAAAACCAACCCTTCTCAAGCGGCGACTCGGATGTGGAGTCAAGCCCCCTCTTGCACGACCAAGAGTCCGTGGCGGTCACCCGGGACAGTGTACTCATCGATGACCTGAGTCGCGAGAGCGTGCTTACGGCTTGTCAGGAGACGCATTCTCACTCGTCCAACTCAAAGATGGGAACGGTTGAGGTTGAAACGACCACGGGCGACGATGACATTATGGAACTGTCCAAAGAGGCATTGGCTACTGATGGTAGGGCCTATCCTTATTCCATACAGGCAAATATGAATATTTTTCCGCCAGAGCGTGATATAGGCGACGAAAATCGCTCGCTAGACAGCCAGAATGACGCAGTATCGGAGGGCGAGTCTGATCAGGAGGACGCACCCCTCAGCCGTGCAGAAAGCGAGGCGTTTGGTCCTCAGGAATGCGAATTCATGCATAGGATTGATCTTCTGGAAGCGATTTCAGCGACCATTTGCGAAGCCGTTCCATCGGCGGAGTCAAATGAGCAGATTGTTGCTGATGGTATGGCCTGTTTGTTTTTCTAGCGAAGCAGTTTTATAACGTTTTGGTCCAGACGGTCATTTGACTGATGAAAACCGCTCGATTGCTAGCCAGGACACAACAGACACAACATCCGACGGTGTATCTGACCAGGAAGATGTTGCTTATAGTCGTACAGAAAGCGAGGCGTCTGACCTCGAGGAGTCGGTGTCAGCTTCAGAGGTGGACCTTCCGATGACCGTTGAGTCAACCGCAGGCGACGTCCTTTCCGCGGACGAGTCAAGGGCGACGGTCCTCAGTCATGGTAGGGGCTACACTTTGTGCCGCCAGGCAGCACGATAACATTCTCGTCCTAGATTCTAACCTGTGCGATGAAGACCGCTCGATTGCAAGCCAAGACGGTAGCTCCGACGGCGGATTGGCTTCGGAAGGGCAGCCCCTTAGCCGTGCGGAAAGCGAGGCGGTAGAACTTGAGGAGGAGCGGATGGCCGCCTCGACGTCCGCGTTGTTGTCTAAGACGATTACAGCGGCTTTACGCGACGGCGCTCCCACGAAGACGGTGACCTTGGCTCCTGATGGTAAGGCCGTTGTGGTGTATCGTTAAGCAGATAATGATTTTCGCCGAAGATGCAAGCGATAATGGCCGCTTGGCCGAAAACGAGGATGCGTTCTTCGAAGGCGAGGGTGACCAGGACATACTTGCGGTTAGCCGTTTTGAGAGCGAGGCGTCTGGCTTTGAGGAGTCCGCGTCAACTTCTGAGGTTGGCTCTTTGGGAGATGGTGTTTTGACGGAGGGGACTTTTCCTGGTAAGGATTATCGTTCTTTTGTGAGAAGTATCTAATAATATTTGCTTTTTAGATGCCAGCAATGAAGGTTGTTTGACTATTAATGAAAGTGCGTTCTTTGATGGCGAATCTGGTCAAATGATGGTCCCGCTTAGCTGTGCCGACAGCGACGTGTCTGAGCTTGAGGAGGAGCCGGAGGCAACTTCGACGTTCGCCTTGCCAGAGGATTTTGGCGCCACTAAACGCGGTCTTCCGACACAGACAATACATTTGATGGCTGACGGTAAGACCTATCAGTTACTAAATCAAATGACTTTTTTTTTTCAAGATGTTAGCGACGGAGATTGCTTGATTGAAAGCGAGGACGCGATCTCCGATGGCGAATCTGATCAGGAGGGACTTCCATTGAGCCGTGCGGAAAGCATGGCGTTTGAGCTTGAGGAACACCCCGAAGCCACCTCCGAGGGAACCATGTCAGAGGCAGGCGCGACAATGAGCGATGGCGCTGACCTCAGCGACGAAGGCTGCTTGATTGAAAGCCAGGACGGGATTTCTACAGACGAATCAGATTTGGCGGAGCTCTCCCTGCCTGCGGAAAGTGATGTAGCTGTGCTCAATGAGGTTGCCCCGTCGGAAGAGGTAATGGAGGGTGTAAACGAGGATGCGACCACAGGGGCAAGTATCAGTGATGGTAGGGCCGTCGCTCTTCTATGAGCAAATTATTAATTTCTGCTTTTAAGATACCGAATCTAGCGACGAGTACTGTTCAATCGAAAGTCATAACGAGATTTCCGCATTTGAAGTGGAAGATGCCTTGGACAGTGGTGCGGAATGCGAGATATGTGAGTCCGAGGAGGAGCGTGTCAGCGTCATCGGCGACCTCTCCGAGCGAGAGCATCACACGGCGTTGGTGGAGAACAATAACTCGCTGATGGTTCACGGGAGGTTCGGAGTGCTCTTGAGCCGGAGCGAGACGCTGCTGCAGTCAAGCATCGCAAGCTTTCACGAACTTGAGGACGTCATTTTTGACCATGCCGCCGCGACCGCTGACCGTGAGTCCGATGCGACCGGCGCGATCGTTAAGCTATACTCGGAGGTTCGTCATTTATGCTCTAGGCCTCTCCCACTACTCGTTATTTCTAACTTACCGATTTTAGCTTCACCAGGCGGAAGGGGAGAATGATGAGACCGCGGAGGAGCTGTTGAGGCTTCAATCGGAGAATGACGCTTTGGTTTGCTCCATCGTCAGCTACGACGCCATTCTATCCTCGGTATCGTCGCACGCCGGTGAGTCAAAGAGGGAGATCGAGGATTCCCACTCGGTCGAGATCAGCAGGCTAAAATCCGCGATCGCGAACATGATGGAGGAGAAGATGCAGCTCGAACGCGAGCATAAGGAAGCCATGTCGGAGATTCTCACCCTGAAGTTTTCGTGCGCGGCTGCGGATGAGGAGGTCGTCAAATCAAAGATTGAGACCGAACGACTCGCGAGCGTGGAGGCCGAGAAGGGGATGCTGGAGCGCACGCATGAGCAGGCTTTGTCGGAGATCCTTACCTTGAAGTTGTCGTGGGAGGCCGCGGTTGAGGAGCTTGTTCAATACAAGACGGAAAAGGAACACCTCGCGACCGTCAGGCTCGAGGAGGAGAGTATGGCCTTGTCGGAAATTCAGGCACTGAAGCTGTTATGCGCGAGCACGGCCGAGGAGCTTGCCCGAGCAAATGCCGAGAAGGATCAATTCGAAACTATGAGGGAAGCGGCGGAGGTGCTGAAACGCGCGCACGAGGAGGCGTTGTCGGAAGTTCAGGCATTAAAGCTGGCGTGCGCGAGCGCGGCTGAACAGCTTGTGAAAGCAGAAGCCGAGAAAGAGCAGCTTGCAAGCATAAAGGGCGATAACGAGGCCCTCGAACGCGCGTATGAGGAGGCCCTGTCGAAGATTTACGCGGTAGAGTTGTCATGCGCGAGCACGACCGAGGAGCTTCTCCGAGCGAACGCCGAAAAGGAGCAACTCGCAAAAATTAGGGACGAGAATGAGACGCTAGAACGCGCGCATGAGGAGGTTTTATCCGAACTCCAGGCGCTGAAATTATTGTATGCGAGCGCGGCCGATGAGGTCGCCCAGTCGAAGGCGGAGAAGGAGCTACTTGCGAGCACAAGGGACGAGAAGGAGATGCTCGAACGTTCGTATGAGCAGATTTTATCGGAAGTTCAGTCGCTGAAACTATCGGGCGCGGCCATGGCTAAGGAGCTCGTTGAAGCGAGGACGGAGAAGGAACAACTCGCGAACACGACGCAAGTTGAAATGGAGAAGCTGCAACGCGCTTATGAGGAAGCGCTGTCGTCGATTGAAGAATCCAAGTTGTCGCACGCGAGTGCGGCCGAGGATGTTATTCAGAAGGAAAGACTTCTAAACGAGACGCAGAAGGTGGAGTTAGAACGCGCGCACGTTAAGGCCTTGTCGGCGATTCAAGCATTGGAGATATCATGCGCGAACGCGGACAAGGTGGTGGCTGAAGCGAAGGCCGAAAAGGAACGACTCGAGAGTGCGCACGAAGCGGCGCTGGTTGACCTTCGGATCAGCGCGGCTTTGCGGGACGAGACCGCGCAGGCTGTCGTGGTCCACCTAGAGTCGTCGCTTGCTGAACTAAAGGCTGAGAAAGAACGCCTTTCAACTGCTCACGAGGAGGCAGTAATGGCCCTCCGCTTCAGCTTGCATCATCACGAAACTTCTCTTGATGACCTTAAGGCCGAAAAAGTGCGGCTCGAGAGCGCGCATGAGGAGGTGCTGATAGACCTTCGGATCAACTCGGATCAGCTCCAGACGTCGCTAGCTGACCTCATGGCCGAGAAAGAGCGGCTGGAGAGCCTGCACGAGGAGGCGATGATAGCCCTCCGGATAAGCCTGGCGCGCCGCGAAGAGGAGGCGGAGGCTGCGACCGCCAAGCTAGCCGCGAGGTTGGAAGAGTTTGAGGCCCAGAAGCGAGACTTGGAAGGGACCATTGAGTACCTTCAGTCAGACAACCGCGACTTGGCCCAAGAGAATGCCCGGCAGAAGACCAGCCTCGAAGATCTTGAGATACTACACGAGCAGATGCGCGACGAATTCAACCAGAAAGTCATGCAGACCGAGCAGCTGCAAACGACGGTTGCGACGCTTGAGGCCCAAGTTGCGACGCTGTCTTCCTCGGCGCGCGCCAACGAGGCTAAAAAGGAGCTTCAAGAATCTCTAAGTACTGAGATTGCCACACTGCGTGCCGAAAATGTGGCGCTTGGGGTCGAGGTGAAGAAGCTTAGATCCACTAACTCTGAAATTGAGAGTTCGATCGCTCTTTCGCAGTCCGAGATGGAGCAGCAGAAGACCGCGCTTGAGACGGTGCTGGCCGATCTCCAGATTAGTAAGGCGCTCCGCGAGGAAGCGGCGCAGGCCGCGGCGGCCCAACAAGCAACGGCGCTCGCTCAATTGCACGCTCAACAAGAAGAGGCGGCGCAAGCCGCGGAAGCTCAGATGACGGCGAGTTCGGCTAAGCTTGAGGCTATGAAGGGAGAGTACGAATCCATCATCGACAAACTTCGGTCCTCCATTCGTGAAAAGGAGCAAGAAAATGCCGCGATAGAATGCAACCTTGGGGAACTCGAGCAGACGATCGAGCAACTGCGCAACGAAGTTCTCGAGCTCGATGAGAAAGCGAAGTTGGTTGACGAGGTCGAGAGATATAACGAGGAGCTGCAGGACTCGGTCTCCGTTTTAGAGGACCAAGTGGCCTCACTGACCTTGTCCTTGCATGACAGTGAGTCTAAGAGGGAGCACGAGGAGACGCTGCGTGCCGAGCTCGAGCTGCTCAAGACAGCGTGCACGGATAAAGAGGAGGAGATCAGTTTGATGAGGTCGGACAAGGAGCGGCTGGAGAAAGCCCGAAAGGTGGCTCTGATCGATCTGCAAACCGTCACGGCGATGCGTGACGCGGCGACGAAGGATGCCAAAATTCAGGTTGCTGCCGCTCTCGCTCAGATAGAAGCACTGCGTGATCAGACGGCGAAAGCAGCAGCGGCTCGACTAGAGGCGCACTCGGCGGAGGTTTATGGACTAAAGCGAACCATCGAGGAGCTTCGATCGGGTAATGGTAGGGCTGAGCCAGAGGGCACCTGGATACAACACAAAATGGAGACGCTCTCGGCATCCGTTGTTGCAGATATCAAGAAAACCCTTTCGGAGTTTCAAGGTTGGTTCATTTTCCTTTCGACCTTCTTCTCATAAAAGTATGTCCAATCTAGGCAACGATGCGTTGCGACCAAAGGCTTTAGTGGATCAGGAAGTCCTCTCAACAGTTTTCCCTTCGGTGGCCAAGGAGATGGAAGGCAAGTGTGTCGACTTTGAGGGGGTGGGAAGGTTTGTCGAGGGAAAGATAAAGAGCGGCCAACAGAAAATGGAGGCGCAAGAGCTTTTGATAAGTCGGTTATCGAAGGTGATTGCAGCCTCGGCATCCGCCGTTGGGAGAAAAGAGCTGGCGCGAATAATCGCGCAGCATCGCGGCTAGATATGGATTGTTAAGACGGCACGTCCAATACAGTACAATAAACTGCGTTTCGCGTGTAAGAGTTGTTATGCCTCCAATTCTTTTATATGACAGTGACGACGGTGAGATGATAATTCGGGCACAAACCATTGCCTGAGGGTCATGTAGGGACGGAGGGCGGGGAGAGGGATTCCCTCGAGGTTTGGATACAGAGCGGCAAGGCGAAGGCGAGCATGGCCGAGATTTCGAAGATCAAACTTGAGCACGCAATCCCTTGACATCTTTGTCTGCGCTCACCCACCTCTTCGCGCCGCCAACGATGACCATTTACTCCTCGATCCTGGCCACGGTCGGGCGCACGCCGGTGGTGCGGCTCAACCACATCGCCCCGAAGGGCGTCGAGGTCTTTGTCAAGCTCGAGGCCTTCAACCCGATGCACTCGGTCAAGGACCGCCTGGCAATGGGCGTCATTGAGGCCGCCGAGCGCTCGGGCGCACTCAAGCCCGGCATGACCGTCATCGAGGCCACCTCGGGGAACACGGGGTCAGTAGTCTGCGCTCTCGCATTTTCCCTGGTCGATTATTGACTGGCTTGCATGCGAACCCAACAGCATCGCCCTCGCTATGGTCTGCGCCGCCAAGGGCTACCCGTTCGTCGCGACCATGGTTGAGACCTTCTCGATCGAGCGCCGCAAGCTCATGAAGTTCCTCGGTGCCAAGGTCGTCCTTACGCCCAAGGAGGAGAAGGGCTCCGGGATGGTCCGTAAAGCCGAGGAGCTGGCCAAGAAGCACGGGTGGTTCCTCACGAGGCAGTTCGCGAACCCGGCCAACCCGGCGTACCACCGCCAGACGACGGCCGCCGAGATTCTGACCGACTTCACGGGCCGCAAGCTGGACTACTTTGTGAGTGGATGGGGGACCGGCGGGACGCTGACGGGCGTCGGGTCGATGCTGAAGCTCGCGAGGCCCGACTGCAGGATCGTGGCGTGTGAGCCTGAGAAGGCGGCACTGCTCTCGGGCAACCAGTTCACCCCGCACATGATCCAGGGGTGGACGCCGGACTTCGTCCCCGAGGTGCTGGACAAGAAGATGTGCGACGAGATCCAGCTGGTGAAGGACGAGGAGGCCATCGAGACGAGCAAATTGTTGGCGAGGAAGGAGGGGATTTTCACGGGCATTAGCGGTGGGGCCACCTGCTCCGTCGGGCTCAGGGTCGCGCAGAGGGCGAAGGAGGGGCAGGCGGTGCTGATCATGCTGCCGGACACGGGGGAGAGGTACCTCAGCACGCCGCTGTTTGCGGATATCACCGCGGACTCAGACAATGTCGATTAAGGGGTGGGGGTGGTGTTGGAGGGCGGATATGGGGCCCCCTTTCGCTTTCTAAATCAGGTCACGTGCTTTTGCGACAGCGGTCTTAAGGACCTTGCTGGATATTACAGGGAATCTGCTTCCTCGGTCGCGCGAATAAGTTCTTTTCATGTTTCACCAGTACAGTCAAATAAACGGCAGAACTACTGCAATGTTTGTCATCTGGACCATTCTTATGTGGTTGGTAATTGAGTCAGGTGCGACGAAGTACTATAAGGATGAGAAGGATTTGCGATGTAGCCTTGGAGCGATGACCTTTGTGTGCACTCGCCGTAGTTGCGATCTTATTCCACTGCAACAAAATGCAAGCTTTAAATAGTGTAACTAAAAAGATAAAGCACTCATGTCTCACTGCATTCATCCTTCATGATTTTCACCTCAATGTATCTCTTAAATTAAGCAAAATAAGGGTTTGGAATGAATCAGATTGTGGAGTACGTAGAAAACACACGCGAGGAAAAACACCATAAAGAGTGTCACCAAAAATTGCGCTCTCATGCAAGGATTGCGGAGGTAACTAACCAAGAACATGAACTGATTTCTTGAATCCGAAAATTAATTTGTGGCAAACAAACAAGCCAAAGCCTTCAGCAAGAAAGAAACCAGCGGGAAGGAAGAACAATAAAAGATAGCAAGATGATAAGTCCGGTCCCGGTTTGACGGTTGGAACTTCAAAAAAATAAAAAAGATAAAAACACAGACACCTAATCGGACAGAGCATCCCTCACACCGTAAACCTTACAGGAAAACAAAGAAGCCCCTTATGGACGGAGAACAGGAATAATTGTCGAACTGAAGTTGAGCAGTTTAACCATCGTCCACTATTGCCCAAGCGAAGAAAAAATAAAGTGCAAAAAAAGATAGTCAAATTTCTTGTTTCAAAATAAAGCGACGACGACGCTCATCAATTAACCCGCCCAGATTTAAACCGAGAAATCTCCAGAGGGAAGAAAAAAATATATCAAACAATTGTCAGAACGACCTAAAAAGACTAATTATCTTAAGTCAAATGAGACAAACGTAAGATGCTGCAGTGTGGCAAATACAAAGAAAAATACAAATCCCAAAAAAAAAAAAAGTCTGCTGTGTGCGCGATGTATACAGGGGTCACAGATAATGCGGGGTACAACATTTTTGAACCTAACACGACGAAGGTCAAAGAGGCACTAGACGAGAGGAAACAATCGTAGGTAAGACGAGATGAAAAAGCCAATTAGCGGGCATAACAAAACCCACCCCCATCCTGACAACGCAGATAAAAAAAACCCAAGAAAAAAACCCCCTTTAAAACGGCCCTGTGGCGAGACGGCGACAAAACAAACACAAGGCAATTAAAGAAACACTCCCTCATCGCATGCAAATCGTAACCGGACAATCCCTCGTTGCACTTCATCAGAAATCTCCTCACTTTCTCCGCTCCCCGAATTGCTGCTGCTGCGCTTGCTGCAGCATCTGCAGCTGTGCGAGCTGTTGTGCCGTCAGCCCCTGTCCGCCAAGCCCACCAGGACCCGGTAACCCAGCGCTGCCAACAAAACCCCTCCCAGCAGGCGCCGATGTCGACAATCCATGAAGCCCTCCACTGCCGGGACCCGCCACCTGACCCGCATACACGCTCCCAATTCCCGGTGCGCCAGGGACGCCCGACCGCCTGCTGGTACCCCGGACCCCTCTGCCCGAGGCGGCCGCAGCAGCAGCCGCGATCTTATCCGCGCCCGACGCGCTTGAAACGCCAGCAGCACCACCGGCCGGACCGCCGTTGATGGCCGCGAGCGCGCCTCCCGTCCCGACGGGTACGGTCTTCCACTTGAGCCAGGCGATGAGCGGCAGGTGATCGGACGGGAAGTGCTCCTCCGGGAACGTCGGTACGCGGCCAACAAGGTGGCCTTGATGGCATGGGATGACGGGCGGGTAGTAAGGGATAAGCGTCGGAGCCTGCGGTGCACCCGCGGGTGCGGATGTGGCCAGCACACTCCTCGGTGGCGTCGTGTCGTTACCGGCCGCTTGTGTAGCGATGACGCCGGCGGTGGACGTAATCGCCTGCTCAGTCGTGGAGGAGTCGGACGCGTCATCGTTGTCGCGATTGTGCTCGGGCGATGACCGCTCGGAGCCGTCCCTTGTTTGGATCGGCAACGCTGCCGGCGTACCGGGCGGTGGCGGCACCATCATACCGGGTGGGAGGG
>JADGJL010000807.1:0-13566 GCA_027600665.1 Irineochytrium annulatum
GTGCGGATTAAGGCCCCGTCAAGCACGAACCTGGCGGACTCCGGGATTGGGGAGGCGCTGACAATCTCGGTCGTGGAGGACTCGGCAGAGCTCCTCGCGGCAGGCGTCGTGGGGCCCTCGGACGCGAGAAGGGGGGCAGCGAGGCCGCTGAGAGTCGTGAGGAACATGGCGGTAGCATCAAGGGAACGCTCCACGCTCGCGCAGCTGCACACCAATCTATTGTTCCCGCCGTCTTTGTCGGAAATCGACGCAGTGGCACCGTTGTCGCTCATGGCGGCTAGGGAAGACGCGAGGAGGAGAGCGGTGGTGTCGCCAAAGCTGTCGTCGATCCCGAGGCTGCAGATTAGAACGCCCATCTCCATCAGGCCGACGACGACGAGCCAGGCCAAGTCTATGGGGTTTGATTGCTTGGCGGTGTTGAAGCCGGAGCCGAAGCCGGATCCCACCGCGCAGCGCGAGAAGGAACCACCTCCAAACACGAAAGACGTCGCGTCGATCGTACCGACTCCGCTACCGCCACCACCGCCACCTCCTCCGCCGCCACCGTCCCAAACGTTGATGGCTGCGGTTCGACCACCACTTCAACCAGACCTAGTAAAGCCGGCGCCGGCGCCGGCCCACAGGCCGTCCTCCGATCTTACTCACCTGCTGGACCTGGAATCACTCTTGACAGACGACGAAATCATGAAGATAGGCTCCGTGGAGCCGTGGGGTGAGAAGCACGCGGACCCGTTTTCAGAGTTCCACCGAAAGCGAAAACGACCGGCCCCAGCCGGCCAACCGTCAGCCGTCGCAGCATCTGCGGCCTTGGGAGGTGGCGCCACCGGCGGACAGGTCCTGTCGTGCGCGGCCATCGGGTGCAGGGCATCGGGTGGCCCAGCCAACTGCGGGTGCATTGCCGTCACGGGTGATTCCAGAGACCAGGGTGGCGCGGTGCTGTCCGCTGCGACGGCGGCGGCCGTGCCGTCGAACGTGGGGCCGATTCTTCTTGGCGCTGTCATGACGGCCGCCGGGAGGGCGCGGTGCGCGTCTTACGCGCTGGAGGCTGGTGCTGGGACTGCGCGGAAGGAGGACGCAGGGGCCGGGAGGAAGAAGGAGGGAGGGGAGGAGGACGGAGGAGATATGGAGCTGAAGGGGCTGATTAGGGTCGAGGGGGACGAGAGGAAGGAGGCGCGGTTCATCTATATCTACCCACAGAAGCTTAAGACCGTGCCGTGCGCGCCGAAGGAGGAGGATGATGAGGACGTCCTGCCAGAGCGCGTACCGTCAGTGACGACGGACGCCGACGGCGTGGTGGCGACTTCGAGTGTGGAGAAATCGGCGGTGTCAAGGAGCCAGGAGGGTGTTGTTGACGATGCCGCCGAGGTTATCAGAGAATCCGAGGCGAGGGAGTTGTCGCTTGCGTGTGAGAGGCTGAAGCTCGGCGTTGCAGCAGATGGAACTTTGAAACCCTCGGCGGAGGAAGAGGGTACCGCTGCGTCGGACAAGAAGAGAGCGCTGGCGACGCTAACCATTCGGGAGCTGAGGAAAATATTTCCACCGCTGGCCGAAAGCTCCAGACGACACTCGACCCCAGCGTTGGGCGGAGCTGGCGGTGGGCGGCTGGGGAACCTGGGCGGGAAGTTGCAGGGAAAACTGAGAGGGGCGACGCTGGCTGGGAGTCTCTTTATCCCATCCTCGAACGGTGGAGGGGACCTCGTTACAAATATTGCGGACGCGGAAATAGAGCGCATGCCTAAGTACATCACCGGGCAATACAATCACCCGTTGTTAGCGACAACTACTGATCTCAAACCGAAGGTTGGTGTGTGCTTTTTAAGACGCCCACCCTTTGTTTTCACTAATAACGTCAAGCAGTTTGTTGGGATGTCGCAAGACATCAAATCAATGACACATTTCCCTGATTTGAGCAAACGACTGGCTGCGGGCGAGCCGGTACCGCCTAGTCAAATTTATCCCGCCGGCCACGACGTTCGAGCTGTGTCTTTACCGAACCTCGTCTCCTCCGGAGGCCCAATTAACGGCGTCCGTATAGGGACGGCTCTCGACCTGATGCGAAGGAAGCCACCCAGGGAGGCTGTGACGTTTAGTGGGGCAAAGGCGCCGCCAGTGGGAGGTTTGAAGACTTCCTTAACTGACACATCCGGCGGCTCCGCGTCTCTAAGCGCGTCGCTAGCGCCCATGCGGCCACCTGTCGGCGCTGGGTCGCAACTGAAACCTGGGGGCGGCTCTCTCGTCAGAGCGGGGAACGGCATTGACGGGAAGGCGCTGGCAATGGAGTTGTGGAAGTTGTATAAAGCAAGACGGCCCGAGAATAATTTCTAAATATTTGTTTTTATTCAATACTTACTTAGTGTAGCTTATGAATATCACTGTTGGTTCTACCGTTTGAAGAGTAGGTGTATGCGTGGAAGGGGTACTTCAACGCGCCGAATTTTGAGGTGAACATCGCATCCTCAACCACGATGACCTCTCCTGCGGGGCCGAAGCCGAACTTCTTCTCCACCACCAAGAAGGGCAAGTAGCCGTCTCATTTGCCGCTGGGGCCGTGGACGTCGCGGATCCGATGCCGGGGGCTGACGAACACCGCGTCGCCCGTCCGCCCATGGCACCCGACCTTGATCCCGCGCCATATCGCTGACCTAAACTGCCAATACAGGGGAGAACTTCGAGCTGAAGGCCGATCTCAATAGCGAGTACAAGGAGAAGCGGAAGGAAACCGTGAAGAAGGTCATCGCGAACATGACGATCGGGAAGGATGTCAGCTCGCTCTTCGCAGACGTAGTGAAGAACATGCAAACGGAGGATCTGGAGTTGAAGAAGCTCGTCTACCTTTACCTCATCAACTACGCAAAGAGCCAGCCTGAGCTCGTCATTTTGGCAGTCAACACGTTCGTCAAGGTTCGGGAACGCGCATGTCGATTCGTGGCGGCTAGATTGCTGATGCTTTGGCTGACAGGATACGGATGACATGAACCCGCTGATCCGTGCGCTTGCGATCCGGACGATGGGGTGCCTTCGCGTGGAGAGGATCGTCGACTACCTGCTGGAGCCATTGAAGAAGGGGCTTAAGGTTGGAGTCACGATTGGATTTACGTGCTAGCTCGACTGGATTTGACGGGTGGTTTTTTCTTGGCAGGACGAAGACCCATATGTCAGGAAGACAGCCGCGCTCTGCGTAGCGAAACTGTTTGATCTCAACCCCGCAACCGCTATCGACAATGGCCTCATCTCCATCTTGCAAGACATGCTTTCGGATCGGAATCCGATGGTGTGTTCCTTTCTGGACATTTTACTAGTTTGCATGTTAATGCTTCGCCACCTTAGGTCATTGCCAACGCCGTTGCGGCCCTGTCCGAAATCAACGAGACGTCCTCGAAGAAGGATATCTTTTCGGTGAACAACACGGTTCTTATCAAACTCCTCGCGGCCTTAAACGAATGCACCGAGTGGGGCCAGATATGTATTCTTTCGAGCCTCGCGACATATCGGCCTGTGGACGTAAGGGAGGCGGCGGAAATAACTGAGCGTGTGGTGGCGAGGTTGCAGCATGCGAATGCGAGTGTGGTTTTGACGGCCGTGAGGGTGGGTGCTCTTACAAACATCTTCGTTGTCATAAATTCTTACGTACTTTAGGTTTTGATGATTTATCTGAACTTCATCGGGGAGGATTTGACAAAACAAGTTATTCGTAAAATGGCACCACCTTTGGGTACGTCGATGATCTTTTTCTTCACGAAGATTGAATTATGCCTTTTACAGTCACTCTTCTGTCGTCTGAGCCGGAGATTCAATACGTTGCTCTCCGGAATATCAACCTAATACTACAAAAGCGGCCAGATGTCCTGAATCAAGAAATGCGAGTGTTCTTTACAAAGTATAACGACCCTCCGTACGTGAAACTCGAGAAGCTTGAAGTTATCATCAAGCTCTGCTCGGACGCGAATATTGATCAGGTCTTGTCGGAGCTGAAGGAGTACGCCTCAGAGGTCGACGTGGGTTTTGTCCGTCAATCTGTTCGGGCGATTGGCCGATGCGCTGTGAAGATCGAATCTGCGTCGGAACGATGCGTAAACGTTCTTCTCGAGCTCATTAAAACAAAAGTGAATTACGTCGTTCAAGAGTCAGTTGTGGTGATAAAGGATATTTTCCGGAAGTACCCGTCGAAATACGAGGGGATAATTCCCTCGCTCTGCGACAACATTGAGAGCTTGGACGAGCCAGACGCAAAGGCTTCATTGATCTGGATCATCGGAGAGTATGCCGAGAGAATTGAAAACGCGGACGAGCTATTAGAGTTTTTTATTGAGAACTTTAAGGAGGAGAGCTCGAACGTAAGTCCCACAGCAGCTTTTTTTGGCGGGAGCTGACGTGATTTTAGGTCCAACTGCAGTTGCTGACCGCGACCGTGAAGCTGTTTTTGAAGAAGCCTGGGTCTGCGCAGGAGATTGTGCAAAAGATTTTGCAAAGCGCAACGCAAAATTGCGAAAATCCGGATATTCGGGATCGGGCGTACGTTTATTGGAGGTTGTTGTCATCAACTCCACAAGCAGCCAAGGTACGCTGCTGTTGTGGTAACACCCTAAATAATTTTCTTATAGGCCGTGGTCCTTGCCGAGAAGCCTCCAATAGAAGCCGACAACAACTCCGTTAGCGAAACGCTCTTAGATGAGTTGATACTCAACATTGGGAGTCTTGCTTCCGTGTATCACAAGCCCCCAGCGCTGTTGGGAAGCTCAGTGGGAACAGAAGTTTTGGCTCCAAGAGAACCGTATGATTCTGCTGTTGTCGAATTGTACTAAAAATATCTACAGAGGTATTCTCGAGGACGGTGAAGCGGAGGAAGCGGAGGGGGCAGCGAATGTAATCAAGCAGGTGGTCGCAAGCGGCGGGAATATCGACAACCTGTTGGATCTTGACTTTGGGGGACCAGTGGCGACGCAAACCATGGCGAGCGGCGCCACGTCGTCGCCTTCCGTTCAAACGCCAAAGGTCAGCTCCGGAATTGACGATTTGTTGGGCCTTGTGGACATGGGGTCGAGCTCTAGTCTCAATAGCAACGGAGGGTTGGGTGGCGGGATGGGCGGCAGCATGGGTCTTCTTGGAAGCGGGTTTGGGAGCTCGGGGATGCTTGCCAGTGCGCCGGCAAAGGCGGAGGCGGGACCGCGAACTCAATTATTGTCTGCTGGGACGTCGAAGGGTTTGGATCTGTACGGGTCTTTTGCAAAAAGGTTCGTGTGACGTTGATAGCTGGTTTGCTAAGGCTTGGCAAGGAATGGGAAAGTGTTTTTCGACCTGTCATTTTCGAACCAATCCCAGGATACCCTTTCCGACTTCGCCATCCAGTTCAACGTGAATACGTAAGCTTTCGTCATCCAATTTGTATCCCTTTACATATTCCATTTAGCTACGGACTGATACCCGCGATGCCTCTTCAAATGGCACCGCTAGGAGCTGGGAAGTCTGTAGAAATCCCTCTGGCGATGACTACAGGCGGAGGCGTTCAGGCCATGGATCCACCAAACCTTCTTCAGGTCGCCCTTAAAAACAACACCGGCATTTATTACTTCCAGACTTCTCTCCCATTTACACCATGAGCACTACATTAAAAGAATAAAGGCTGTAATTTAGATGTTGTCAGTATATTTCACCCCTTGTTCCTTGCTCACCAACGCTGCACCTTCGCTGAATCCCTTTATGCAATACGACAGCATAAACAGGGCGTTTAAGTTAACCCGCCGTTCCGATTAAAGTGCTTGTGGGATTATCGAGGACTGCGCAACGTAAAATTAGCGAGGTCTCTTAGCGGCAGGAAGTAAAGTGGAACATGGCGCGTTCTACCTCACGCACGAAATTAGAGCACTTATCAGGATAGATGGAAGAATAATTGAGGGAAATGGGCAACGATAAGCAAAAAAAGTCGAAGAAGTGTCGGGGAATTTGTTAACCAGAAGGACAATCGGACCAACGCGTCCGGGATAATTCCCCAAAGTTCAGTCCCAATTGGAAATGCTGGAACAAAATTGCAAGTTATGCGTCATTCGACCTCTAAAGCGGGGTCATCGCGCCCCTTGTTGGCCGGGTCTCGTTCGGTGAAAATATGCTCCCTTTTTAGCTCATCCTTTTTCCGGGTTTTACATGTTCCCCATGCTCTGATGTTTATCATACATCATTTCGACGCTTGTATGAGCAGCGGTTTGCGGTTGCTCTGATGGAATAAAAAAAGGCGCGGGAAACTTTTACAATAACCGAGACCGTCGCAGCAAATCTCGGCCTTGACAGCGTAAACTCGAATGACGTGTGGCGGCTGGCTTGAAGGTGACGCCATGAGAAAGACGCCGTCGCACCCGCTCGATTGATATAAAGAGCGTGACGATTTCAGCGCACAACCTCCACAACCTCTCCACCATGTACGCGCCTCTCCTCCTTCTGGCCGCCCTCTCCTCCTCCTCGCTGGTCGTGGCCTTTCCGCGCCCCGGCGGGAGTGCCTCTTCCACCCCCACATCCGTCACGCCCGCATCCGCGACCCCGACGCTCTCGTCCAAGCCGTGGAACATTATCGTCCAGCCGTCGGAAACGACGTTCACCTCTGGTAACGCCCGCCTGATTGGCGACCAGATCGTCGTTGCCGGCGGCCCCGTCTTGCAATACAACATCACCTCGGGTGCACAGGCTACGACCAACCTTGGTGATTCCGTTTACGGCGTCTACGGCGCGTCCTCGAACGACATTTGGGCCGCAGGCCAGAGTGGATTCGTGGGCCATTTCAACGGCGTCGCGTGGTCGACCGTCACCCTGTAAGTCTTCATATTTGAACTTCGAAGTCACCCCCACCATCGCTAACACGCGCTTACCACGCATACAGCCCTTTCCCCATTCAGTTGGGCACCACTTTCCGTCAGATTCACGGCACGAGCTCCAACAACGTTTGGTTCGTTGCTGGCAGCGGCGAGGACCCGCCGATATTGACCTCGCTCATCGTTCACTGGGACGGCAAGACTTTTACCCAGTACCTGAAGAACAAGTTCGGCACCGCCACCACGGTCTTCGCCCGTGGCAGCGACGTCTGGGTCGGCTTCGGTGATGGTTTAATCCTCCACACCTCCGACAACTTCGCTTCCTACCGCCAGGTGGCGTCGCGCAAGGTGGGCGATTACTCCGTCCACGAGTTCTGGGGCGACGCGAGCAGCTCGACCATCTACGTGGTCGCTTCCGACGGCATCAAGAGCATCTCTAACATCGGCTGCAAGGAGACCCCGTTCTCGACGAAATCCTGCCAGTCGGTGACCTACCTCGGTATCCCTCCCGACCATGGTAACACCGGCTACGGCGTTGAGACCGTCATCGGCGGCTTGCCCACACTGCCTTCCGGTGCTTTGTACACGTAAGTCTTGAGATTCTTGTGTCTTTCGAAAAGCAAAAGCTTGTGATCTAACAAACCCTTTCAGCGCCGGTTCTTTCGCCTGGGGTGGTATCTACGCGAGCGGCGGCCTGTATCAGGACAAGACGATCCCGAACACGTTTGTTCAGCAGTCGACGTACACGAGTCTAATGCTGGCGAAGCCGGACGCTCAAGGCCGGCAGTTCCTTTATGCTTTGGCAAACTGCGGCGCCATCGCGGCGAGGCAGCTCGTATAAGCATCTTTACCGAACAGTTCCCTTTCGTTGCGAGCATTGCATTAGTCAAGTTAATTTCCTTTGATAAGCGCATTCTGTCAGATGCCGAAGTAGCTCCTCTAAGTTGGACGAGGAACCCTTTTTTTTTATTATTGTCACTTCTATCACAACTTCTCAGCATCCACGTTTATCAGCATCTCTTTTTATTTGCATCCAAGTTTCTAAGTCTCTGTCTAATACACCTCCTTATGTCGGTAAATATTTTACACTGGTAATGATGGGCCAACAGTCGTCAATTGCACCTTGAGATCATTCGATCACACCGCTAAGACTCCTCGCCCCCGTTGCAGCAGCCCCATTCATCATGAGCTGGCGGGTTTGCCAGGACGAGAACACCGTCGGCGAGGTAGGGAGGAAGGCCGACCCTTTTGTTATGCTGTGTTCGGGAGTTTGATTGTGGGCCGAAGCGAATCCTCACCTTCCTAACAGGGCGGCATTGACGTAGACTGGGCCCAGCTCTCGGACGGTTGCTGGAGAAAGATGTGGGTCTTTATCTTCATGCCGTTTCCTACGGCCCGCCAAAACTAACCGCGTTGTTTTGAAGAACTCTCGTATGGCTCATCCCGTCCGCATACCTCGCTTGCGCCCTCGCGCTCCTTTTCCTTCAGACGCGTCGGCGGTCTCGGGGCACGTCGAAACGGTTGATACGCGGTCGACTGGGGCCAGCGTACAGCAATGTGTCGGGGACGGATGCCGGAGATCGTTTTGTGGATGCGGACGAGGCCGGCGCGAGCGTAATGGACGAGGACTCGGAAGATGATGACTGCGCACTCGATGATTTCAACCACGATCGCGACGCACTAGCGAGGAGGCGGCTGTCACCGATCGACGAGCTGGGACCAAAGTTACCTGGCGGCGACAATGAGAAGCGGATTCGGCCTAAGTCGTCGCGGTCCCTATGGGTGAAGCTCCGGCGCTTCGTTCTCCTTCCATCGACGCAGTCCTGCAACAACGCGATCGTAGGATTATACCTATTTTCCATTTTGCTGGTGCTGAACGGGGCCGTGAGGGGCTACATCTTAGCGTGGTGCGCGGACGAGACGCCATTTGGGTCAGCTTTCATCTCCTGCGTCGTGGCGTTCTCACGCGTGGCCATGTTTGTCGTCACAAGGATGGCCATTAGCACGAAGCGGCGATCGAGGCGCCAGACGGACGTTGTCGCGGCCAACGGATCAACCTCGGCGTACTCGTACTCCACATCGCCGACCGCTGCCCTCGCCCTGCGCGTCCTCATCACTTACTCGCTCATCTCCCTCTTCTCCTCGTTCTGGGACATTAAGGTCTCCATCCGCCGCGCGTCGCTTGGCTTTGCCTTCCTCGACTCGGTCCTCAGCACCTCCCTCGTCTCCTTGGCCGGCTACGTCACGTACGTCGGATCCCTGCAGACACGCGTGGCCGGCAGCCTCGAGTCCGCCGATAAGACGTGGCGCGAGACATCCGCGAACGTGCTCTCGCGCATCTCGTTCTCGTGGTTGAACCCACTCATTGACCTAGCGCTCGAGCGCCCGTTGTCGACGGCGGACTTGTGGGATCTGGCGGGCGACGACCGCGGCGCCGTCATCCACGCGCGTTTCGCCGATATTTTGCGGAGGTCGATCCGGAAGGAGGGATACGTGATCAGGGCGCTCGTCAGACTCGTGTGGAAGGAGCTGGCCTTCGAGTACGCTGTCTCCTTGACAGACCACCTCTTCCTTTTCGCGAACCCGGTGCTGATCCACCGCATCCTCTCGGCCATCCAGGACCCGGAAAAGTCACAAGCGGATCTCCTGTCGGCCGTGGTCGGAATGCTGTTGGCGTCGCTTGCCAGGACGGCTTGCGAAAGCCAGTTGTACTGGATTAACAGGAGGCTGGACGCGAGGATCAGGGCCGCGCTCGTCGGGTGCTTGTATGAGAAGACGCTGAGGCGGCTGCAGGTCCCACTACCTCTACCCGGGAGTGAGGGGAAGGAAGGCGGGAAGAATAAGAAGGAAAAAGGGAGCTCAGGAGATGGAACGGTTACGAATCTGATGTCCGCCGACACCGACAGGATCCTGGCGTGCTTTAGGCAGAGTCATTATGCGCTGTCGGTCCCGGTGCTCATTTTGGCATGCTTCGGGTTGCTCATACGAACTATTGGGCTTCCGGGTGCGGTTGCTGGTATCTCGGCATTGTCGCTAGCTGTTCCGGCGACAAAGACGGTTGGAAAGCTGATCAAGCAATATAAGCGGGAGCTTATGGGGAAGAGCGATGAGAGGATGTCGAAACTAGGCGAGGTAAAGTTGTATGTTTTGTTATTTCAAGATATTCATCAGTTTGCAACCAAAAGTTATTAAAAGGCATCCGGACGATCAAGTTATTGACGTGGGAGCCGTACTTCTCCGACCATATAACCCAATCCCGCCGAAAGGAGCTTGACGCCCTCAAGTCATATCTTACATCGACCGTCGCGACCCAACTGATTTGGCGCGGGTCGCCCCTCGTCGCCTCAGCTGCTACATTCCTCGTCCGCGCGCTTTTCGCGGGAACTGCGGCCGGCGTCGATCCGGCCTCCGCTTTCACGGTCCTGACTCTCTACAACAACGTCCTCCGGTATCCGCTCTTCGTCGTCCCCAAGCTCGTCGTGGCCCTCATGGAGGCCCGCGTTTCGGTAGGGAGGATCGAACAGTTCCTGGCCGAGGTTGAGATCGAGCGGCATCGGAAGAAGGCGGGCGGAAGCGAGGGCGATTTTGGGGTGGAGGAGGAGGTGCTGTTGTTTGACTCCGAGGGGTTGGGAGGCGACGTCGAGATGGAGGGCAGTGAGGTTGAGCCCGGTGGTACTGTGCTCGGGTTCTCCGGGGACGCGTCATTCGACTATGGGGCGGGCGGCGGCGGGATGATGGCCGCGGGGAGAGATAGTAAGGCAACCGGCGACGGGATTACGACGGGCCCGGTCCTGAAGGGTTTGAACTTCGAGTTTCAAACGGGAGGCGCTTTTACGCTGGTCGTAGGCCCAACCGGATCTGGGAAGACGTCACTGTTATTGGCACTTCTGGGAGGTTTGTAAATTGGTTTCTTTTCCTTTTTAAACATGGTACACCTTTCAATTTGCAGAGCTTCGGACGCTTTCAGGGTCGGCGATGAGCCCGTTGACAAAACGGATGCTAACTGGTCCGACGCCGATGGCATATGTGTCGCAGATACCCTGGCTTCAAAATGCGACCGTTAGAGAAAACATCCTTTTTGGGACGCCGTTTGACGCCAACCGCTACGACGCTGTAATTGAGGCTTGTGCACTAAAGCCTGATATTGACGGACTGGAGTACGGGGACATGACGGAAATAGGCGAGCGGGGTGTTACTTTGTCTGGCGGCCAAAAGCAGCGGATATGCTTGGGTAAGAAAAAGCTTGCCAAATGTTTCGCAAATATAATGCGACTTCACAGCGCGAGCGGTATATTCCCGAGCACCATTCCTCCTCCTCGACGATGTGCTTTCCGCCATTGACGCACAAACGGCTCGCCATATTCTCCACTCCTGCCTCCAAGGCTCTGTTACTTCTCTCCGCACTCGCGTTCTTGTCACCAACAACCTCGACCTCTGCCTCCCCGCGGCTGACTGCATCGTTGTTCTCCGCTCCGGCGGCACCGTGGCAGTGCAGGGACCCGTATCCGAGGTGCTGGCCCGCGCCGCAACGGACCCGCGTGTCCGCGAGGCGCTTGAGGACGCGGGTGTGCCGCTACGAGGACGAAACGCCGGAAACTCACACCAACCGGCCGTTTTAGAGGTTGGGTCGCGGACGCCGCCGCGGCCGCCGTCGGTCTTAATGTCGGCGAAGAAGGGTGGCGAGTCAGGTGTGGTTCCGGCGACGCCGCCGGCGGCGAGGAGAGAAGTGAGGGCGGCTAAGGAGGAGGCCGTCGCGACAGGAAGGGTTGCGTGGTCAGTCTATGACGTGTACATAAAAGCAGGCGGCGGGCTACTCCCCACGGCCGGGTTGTTATCGGTTATTGTGCTAGCATACTTTCTAGGTTTCGCGCACGATTACGCGTTAAAAGTGTGGGCTGACGGCGGTGGGTCGACCAAGGCCGCGGTGGAGGTCGGTGGTGTCGAAGGGTCGGGTCTCGCGGCTACGAGCAGCGGCGGCAAATATCTTGCGCTGTACGTTCTTGCGGCATTCCTGGCCCTGGTGTCGCTCCAGGTCCGGTTCTTGGCCCAGATCTACTTCTCGCTTCGCGCGTCGTCGGCGCTTCATGCTAAGGCGCTCGCGAGGCTGTTGGGGTGTGGGCTATTGCTTTTGGAGGGGACGCCGAGCGGGAGGGTGATAAATCGGTTCGGAAAGGACATGCAGTCGGTCGACCAGGAGGTTGTCGGGAGTATTGGAGAGACGCTGCAACAGCTCGTGCACGGCGTCGCGGTCGTTGGGATGGTTGCGGCCGCTTCGCCCGTCTTGATCATTGGCGCAATACCTATCGGTAGGCATTGGAGATGTTTGCGTGCTGGGCGGAGGTTTGATATGTGCTTTTACCATAGCCGTGCTCTACTACCCTATTGCGAGGAGATTCTTGGCGGCGACGAGGTCTCTCAAGCGTATTGAGGGCATAACTCGGTCACCGGTATATTCCTCCTTCAACGAAGCACTCGCGTACGTTTTGATACGCAAACAGTTGCCAGCCAGCTCTCCCTAATTTTCCCTTAGCGGCGTAACGACAATCCGCGCCTTCGGCCGCGAGAAGCTACTTTTGCAAGGTCTTCTCGACCGGGTCGATGCGAATCACCGTGCCTTTCTCCCACTCTGGGCCGCAAACCGGTGGCTCGCCTTCAGGGTCGAGCTCGTCGGCTCGCTCGTTGCGTTCGCGGCGGGCGCTTCGATTGCGGCTGGCAGGGGCGGGCAGACGGGGAGCCCGATGATGGACGCAGGGTGGAGTGGGCTTTGCCTGAATTATGCGAGCATGTTTACCGATGTGCTGACGGTATAAATTTCTGTGAACTAATTTCTGGTTCTGTGGACTAATGGTAACGTCCAGTGGTTGGTGAGAAACAGCGCGTCAATGGAGATGACGATGACCAGTGTGGAGAGGGTGCAGGAGTACATCGAGTTGCCACAGGAGGCCCCACCGGTCATTCCGTCGCGGAGGCCGCCGTCAAAAGTGAGTTTGAAATCCTTCGTTTTGTTCTCTCTCATCTGCTCGCGGACTAAAGCGATGTATAAAAAAAATAGTGGCCGACAAACGGCCACGTGCTCGCGAAAGATCTCACGATCCGCTACGCCCCAGACCTCCCGCCGGCCGTGTCGCTTCCGGGCGAGTTCCGGATACGACCCGGGGAAAGGGTCGGGATTGTCGGAAGGACGGGCTCCGGAAAGACGACGCTTGGAATGTCGCTCTTGAGGTTGCTGGAGCCCGAATCTGGCTCATTAACAGTGGATGATATTGATATTGGCGAGATTGGGCTGAGGGACTTGTGAGTAGATAAATGCCTCTCATATGCTACATGCCATCTCTTTCCGAGCGTAACCTGTTGTTTAATAATGTAAAAGGCGGCATGGTATAGTCGCGGTACCCCAAGACGCCTTTCTCTTCAAGGCTACCCTGCGCCAGAACCTGGACCCGATGGCCTCGTACGCCGACTCAACGCTCGAGAGCGCCTTGGAGCTCCTGGGCCTCACCTCCGCATCCTCCTCCTCTTCGTCATCCCTCACGCTAGACATGCCCATCGCGGAAGGCGGGTCCAACCTGTCCGGCGGCCAGCGCCAGCTCGTGTCGCTCGCTCGCGCGCTGATAAGGGGCGAGCACAAGCGCCTCCCGAGCGGCGGCGGCGGCGGGTGCGGGGTTCTGGTGCTGGATGAGGCGACGGCGTCTTTGGATGCTGGGACGGAGCAGGCCGCGCATCGGGCCATGAGGGCGACGTTCACGGAGCGGCGGGGCACGGGCGGAGG
>JADGJL010000808.1:0-13532 GCA_027600665.1 Irineochytrium annulatum
GGGGAGCGCAGGCGGGTGTCGAGGACGGCGGGGACGCTCGGTGGAGGGCTTGGTGGGACCGTGAACATGAATGGGTCGTTCATGATCCTCAGCGAGGTCGGGCGTTCGTCGAGCGTCATCGCCGCGGAGTCGAAGGCGAGGCGGAAGCATAGTATCATCAACCATATACAGGAGATCGGGACGATGAGGAGGGTCATTTCGACCTTCAAGTCGCATGTGAGGTTGGAGGACTGAGATCAAGCTGGGGTTGGCTTTAGATGCATAAGTTGCTGGGTTGCGTTTACTGACAACTGTCTAGTTGCGTGAACATCGGGTGAACAACTATGTAGAAGTAAAAGTGTGCAAACGCATGAGCGCTACATCTCAAAAGCTTCCACGATATCTGGTCTTCACAGCAGGAGATATGCGGTCGCGACGGCTATGGCGGGGTGAAAATCATGTCACGTTAAACAAATTCATGCACTTTGTTTGCCACTCACCTACGGCTGCGGTCAGGCCGGCATCAACGCCAACAGAAAACGCTCTATTGTTGTTGCAGTAGTCCGACCAGCAGCAACTGACATATGAATAGGTGGATCCCTTTTGGGACGTCGAAGCCTGATCGCGTAGGCAGGATGCGTTGTCGGTTTTTCGCTTGTACCAGGTCGAGCCATAGTACAAGGTATTCATCTGGTACATGGCTGCGAGGAAAAAATGTCAGGTACACACAAACTAAAATGCAAGGAAAGCCAGAAAGGCAGAAAGGGCATTTGACTCACCCGCCTCGCAGGTATCACCGACGCTGGTTGTGTCGTTCACGTACAGCGGACTGTTTGAGTTTGCTGTCCAGAGAAAGTTGTTCGCCTGCCCAGTAGAGAACATGCCATCAATGTTGCCGATTCCTCATAAATGGTGGCGATGGCCTCCAACTCACATAACACCCGTTTGCCCCTGCTGCCCGCCCGGGCAGGGCGAGAACAAGGGCCGCAAGCGCAGCGAAGAGAATAGCGAGCTGGAGCTGCATGGTGTTTGTCGGATCGAGGCGGGAGAGAAACCACTTGTGCAGGCCAGAGCGCCAGAGTCGTCTGAGGAGTTCGTCAACTTCCTTTCATGCATAAGGAGCATTGCAAGCACTTGTCATTGACTAAACCGTACTTATACTGAACTAATATCTTCTTCTGCATAGTAGTTGCTCGTATTTTTTACAACCTGAATACGTTACTTTTGCCGATTCTTTTTTCGAAACTGATTAATACGGACGCTGTTACACTGCGACAGGCTGGAAACTGACCTGGTTGTTGTTAATTAATTGCAGGGATATGTGTAAATACGTCCGGACCACAATGTGCGAACAATGTAATGACCAAATCTGCTCTTAATGCGATTATGGGCGTGCTCTCATTAGCGGCCGGCGCAAACGGCGATTCCCCAACGCTCGGGGTGAGAGGATCATGCTGAGTCTTGTAATTTGGATAGTAACGGGCTGTGCAGGCGGTCGACGACCCGGACACAGATTTGTACCTCCGATCTCTTCTGCAGCTCACGTCTGTGGACCACAAACGCCCGGCCGCAGTGACCGCGATGCTGCTGCGGCGCCTTTTGAACGATGTCGTGTGCGGGACCGACGGAGAGGGCACGATAGATTACTCGCGACTGTGGCTGGCGCCGCCGCTGCTGGAGAAACTTGGGGAGACGAGGAAGGCTTGGATAGTGGAGGAGAAGCCGGCTGGGTGGGAGGACGGGGATGCGAACTTTAGGAAGGACTTGGAAAGGGCATGGGTGCTGCTAGCAGCCAACTTCGTCCTGTTGGAGATGTCACGGAAGCCCATCAACTCGACAAGGTAGAAATGATGTTGGGAAACATTGTTGTTTTGCTTTTTATGATTACACGAGCGAAGCGCTAACGGGCGAATCGCTTTATTTTTTAGATGTATTGCGGCGGTGAATCAGTTGTTCAATCATTCTAGAATGCCGTTAACGGAAGTGAAGGAGCTCAAGCTGAAGTTCCATAAACTGGCAGACGCAGTCGACAGGCATCAACGACAAAATCCAGGCATATCGTGTCCCGCGGTTTGTTCTCACTTCGTGCATAACAATCGCTAACTGACGTTGACTATTCGCCTTTTTACAAGCTGGCGCGAGAGCTAACGAAGTATAAGTGGGAGGATGCCGTCAACGCGGTGAGAGCATCGCATCTTTCGGAATCAAAAATATTTATGTGAATTTAGACATATCACCTGTGCGCTTCTCATCACTGGTTGACGGAAGAGAAGGAGGAGAAGGAGGACTCGGACACATCGATGTAAACTCACAATTTGCACACATGCACCCAATGAATTGAATAGCAATATTGGCGCACGCTCTGCTTTTTCCTTTGACCATCGAAGGAAGGATATAATAATTCCCATGCTACTTCCCATAATCTCCCAGTTCATACAAGCCGTCGGGCAATGCCAAAAAAGTGGGCGCTCGCTTTTGTGTTACGAACCATCATCTTTGCCAACACAGCCCAACAGACGGCAATGGACGCTGACCTTCGACGGAGGAGGCCTGACGGCCTCAAGGGGATGCTCATCCCCAGGCAGGCTGTTACGTCTTCGGTGCCACCCGTGTCTTCGAGCACTCCGATCTCATCCGTGACGTCAACGACCGCGCAAACCTCGAGTACTACACCGCCGCCCGTAACCTCGTCCACGGCGACACCTCCTCCGTCCACAACGACGGATGTGGTCTCCTCCTCTCAGGGAGGGGGTGTGGTTATTATCACCAACACGATCGTATCGACCATCACTCCATCGGGCAGCGGTTCTTTAATTGGCACTTCGACGGTAGGTTTATAGTCTCGGTTTTGATGCGCAATTGCTCTTAACTTAGCTAACGAAATGTTTTTGTGTTATTGCAGTCGGGGACGTCATCGTCGGCGACTTCGTCCGCACCCGTTGTCACCGGCAGCCAAGCGCCTTTATCAAATGGCCCCTCGAGCTCCACCAGCGCGGCCATCATCATAGCCATCGTCGCTGTCGCCATCGTCGGTGTCTCCGTGGCGGTCTACATCTTCAGAAAATGGCTGCTCCCGACCTCGAAGGATTTCAAAAAGCGACGCCTCGGCACCGGCGGCGCGGTGGACGAAGCCGCCGCCGCTGGAAACGACGACGACGGCTGGGCCCCGAGCGACCGCGCCACCGTTCCGGCCGGCGGCACGTCCACCCCTGACCGCCAGCACTTCCGCGACCACATAAGCAACGCCAGCCCCTTGCCCGGCCAGCAGCAGCCGACGCTCCCGAGCGTCGGAGGTACCGGTCCGTCTGTAGGCGCCGCCTCTGTAGCTGGCGCGACCTCCGATGCGGGCGGTTACGCCGTCGCCGACCCGAACATGGCGAGTGGGTACTACACGCCGCATCAAGACCCTTACGGTGGACAATATGCACAGCAGGGACACTACGACCCTTATCAGGCGCAGGCTGACCCCTATCAGCAGCAGGCGGCCGCGGCGGCTTACTATCAGCAGCAGCAGCAGGCGCAGTACTACGCGCAGCAGCCTCAACAGGCGTGGAACGGCCAGCAGTAAATGTGAATGTTCGGTGTATCGGCTGTGAGATTTGGCTTAAGCGTATTCTTTGTTGCTGCATTCTCCTCACGCTCTCACCCACCGCCCCTCCCCCCTGTGTGCCCACCCTATACGTCGTCTTCTCATTGTGTCCATTAACGTTTTCAGTGTTCTCCGTTTCCCAATCCATAACAAGTAGTTGGCTTTCTATGTCTGTGTCGTTCATGATCTCTATTACTTCGTTCTGATTATACACGGGTCGTCGTTACACTTGCCACTATGAGCATAAGTATGGAATAGAGGGCGTAAAGGACTTCAAAAATTGCGTGCACCATTCGTCAAATACTGGGCCTGATCTTTGATATGCTCCCATCTTACCTGCGCTACAGCGCGCTCTGGACCAAGGTCCACGGCAAGGACGAGGCCCGGGCATCGTCCGCGACGACGCCGGACCCTCCGCCGCACATGATCCCGCTCTATGCCTCCATCCCCTCATCCGCCTTTGACGAACCGCTGGACCAGCCCACCACTGTCCCGCCACATGCTTCTGATAGCCACGCCCCATCAGTGACCGCGGGCGCGGACCCGCCAAAGGTCTCGGCTGCCGGGCCGGAGGTCGTGGCCTCCATGCGCGCGCCTCAAACCGCGAACCGGTCGTCGCCGTTGCGACGGAGGCACCCGCCCGCGGTCGTGACAAGGTCCATGTCGCCGCAGCCCCTTATTCCGAGCGCGTGGTATCCGGACGACTACAGCAAGGCGGACAACCACTCGCTGCTGTCGCTCTCGAAGGACGGCCTAAGAGTTAGCTACATCGGTAAGGTGGCATGCTGTTCCCTTTTTCATGTGAAGACGTGTGTCGTTGACTGTCTTATGTGTTCGTAGGCCCTGGCGCTACTGATGAGCAGGCGGCGGCCATTCGGAGTAATTTGCCGATACCGAAGGAAGCGGGGATCTTCTATTTTGAGGTCACAATCATCAGCAAGGGGAGAGACGGGTGGATTGGGATCGGAGTCTGCGACTCGAGCTTTAATCTCAATCGGCTGCCTGGTGCGGACTATTTTCCATTTCTCGTCCCCTCCTTCGTCAATAAGTACGGGTAGAAAGTTAATCATTGTTGTCCTTCTTTGCTTCGTTGGCTTCCGTTCTCGTTGCAGGTTGGGATCCGCGGTCTTGGGGTTATCATGGCGATGACGGCTTCGCTTTTGCCGCGAACTCGAAGGGGTCGCCCTACGGACCGGTTTATACCACCGGCGACGTGATCGGCTGCCGCGTAAATTTCCGCACTATGACGGTCGCTTACACAAAAAACGGCATGGACATTGGTGAGGGGTTATCACTGATGATTAGCGTGTGTTGACGTTCGTCTTGTTCTACGAATTCGCAGGCGTCGCATTCACGAACCTGCCGCGCGACTTGCCTCTCTTCTGCGTCGTGGGTATGCGAACCGCCGGCGAAATTCTCGAAGCCAACTTTGGCCATCGCCCCTTCTGCTACAACATCGACCTCCACATCGAGGATGAATGTACGGACCTGCGGACGCGAATACTCGGCCAGGAAATTAACCTCCGCACCCCGCTAGCTCCGGCGGCGACAAGCAAAGCGCCGTCAAACAGCGTTAATGGCGCGTCTGCTTCGTCCGCGTCCATCTCCAATCCCACTCTCTCCAGCCATATCGACCCACTCATCCTCTCCCACCTCCTCCATAACGGCTATTTGGGCACCGCAGACGCCTTTCGCCGCACTTTAAGCCACGCGCTACCCTCGCCGACAGCGCCGATTGCTAACTATATCAACGGTCATGCCGACGACTTTGCCGCGTCGAGCAGGATGGACATTGACCCGCCGGCAATATATCTACCGGACACGCTACCACCATCGACTGCTCCAATACTTCCTCAACTACCCGCACTCGCGCTCACCATCCCTCCCTCGCTCGAACTCCGCCACCGGATCCGCTCGCTCCTCCTCGCGGGTCGCCCGCGCGACGCGCAGGACCTGATCGCGAAGTCGTTCCCGGGCCTGCTCGAGCGGCGAAGGGCCGTTCTCTTCGCTCTCATGTGCCAAGAATTCGTCGAGCACGTGGCCGTTAACAGCGCGGCGGCGGCGCGAAAGGGGAAGAACGAAGGCGGGGGCGGCGCCATGAACGGGTCAGCAGAGGTTGGGGGATGGGAGATGGGGGCCGTCGAGGTCGGTAGGAGGGTTGCGGCCTGTTTCGATCGACGGCGTATGCCCGAGTGTGTGGGGCAGGCGTTGGACGAGTGCTTCTCGTTCTTGGCGTACGAGAACCCTTGGGAGGCGCCCACGCGGTTGTTGTTGGAAGCCGGCGGGAGGGAGGTCGTCGCCTCGCTGGTGGACCGGGAAGTGTTGATTGAGAGCGGCGAAGAGCGAGTCAGCAGGTTGGAAAGGGTTGTGAAGCAGACGGCCGTAGCGGTGGAGGAGCTAAAGGCGCGGGGGGAGCTATTAATGGATGGATGGGAGAGAATTTTGTAGCTCTAATAAATGCGCAGAAGAAATCAGGATGATAAATGGCAAGGTTTAGTATCTCGCACTGGCGATAGGAACTTGCGAACCTGTTGCGATGGATGTGCCCTTTTCAAGAGATTTTCTTTAATAAACGTGATGAATTTGACCATAACAGGCCAGGGTTGCGTAGTCTAAAGGTGTGCAAATGCGATTGTTTTCTGATTTTATCATTATGCTTTAATATGCTTGTTTTACCGCGTAACCTGTTCTGATGGGCGTGAACTTACTCAACAATTCTTGCCAACCATCGGTCGACACCTCCCTCAGCTCCGCGCTATGATATTCGCCGCGCCCGTCCTCCGGCCCGTGCCAGAAGCAGAGAGGGAGAGAGAGAACCCCTGCGATTTGCCTTTTGTGCTTTTTTTTCCTTCCTTTTATACACGACGCTTCGGTCTCCCGTTAAAATCCTGACCGCGCATTAATGAGAATACATCTATCTCACGGGCGTCGGCGCAATTTTCTCTCCAAGAGAGAGAGAGAGAGGAGAGACAGAGAGACATACGTGGTAGTTACAAAAACCAGATATTTCATACAACAGGGCGCTAAAACAGCTACACCTACTTTAAGTCCGATAATACAAGAGCGAAAGTTCTCATAACATGCAAGCGGCTACCGACTACAATTCAAGCAGGAATATCAGAACACAAAAGTGTTTCAGGGTAAATAGATAAACAGGCAAAAAACAACCACAGCGGTAGTATCGCACCAATCACTAACTAAGATTCTCAAGAACCTGAATGACATCCTTAACACTGTCTACGTAGTAAAAGGCCTCCGTCTGTTTCTTCCCCACGGTCGTGGTAAAAGCACCAACACCGTACTCTTGCCCAATGTAATGGAACAAGGGTTCATCGGTCTTGCCGTCGCCGATCGCAACAATCGTGAGCTCGTCAGGTTGCAGGTCGAGGTCCTTTAAGATCGACCGCCCCGCAGTGGCCTTACCCACAAGACTGGGCCCTACCTCCAAAGTCTTGCTACCAAAGATCATTTGACACGCCATATGGCTCAAAATCGTGTCGAGGTTCGACTGAAAATAAGCAAATAAGGCACTGTAAGGACTTATTGTTTCCGATAAAATCAAACCTGAAGTTCCGCCGCCTGCCAACTTCCATATTCGACGTCCGCGTTCGTATAGTTCCAGGTAATGTTGATCTCCTTCTCCTCGATAAACGATCCGGGCGTGCGCTCGGTATAGTGTTGGAAGAGCGGGCGGATCGTCTCCCTCCACGACGATTTAGTGTCCCCGGACAACACCGTCCACCCATTGTCGATCTTGCGAGGACCCCTCGGGTGGGAGCTCTGCGACTGACGGTCCACGTTGTCACTGGAAATAGAGCGAGGCAGCGACCGCGCATCATCGTCGTCGTCCGACAGTATCCTCTCCAGCTTTTTCGGGTGGCGGTAGAAGCAGCCATGCTCCGCCGCAAGACCGACCCCGGTCTCGTTGAACCACAAGTCCAAGTAATGCCTAGAGCGTCCGGATAGAATGTACACGTAATAATCAGGTACGTCCGAGAGCCTCTTCACCATGTCGACAATCCTGGGCGAAGGCTGCGCATACTCCGGAAGCTTATGGCTTTCCATAAGCGTTCCATCGTAATCCAAAAAGATAACCTAAGATAGCTTAGCTCAGAGTACGGCCAAAAAAATAACGCACCTTCTTAGTAGGCGAGTGCCGGAGGCTCGTGATTTTATCAAACGGCAGTTTCATGAAGTTCCTTGGGAACTCAACAGACACGCGCTAGATAGTTGTTAGCGTACCGACAACAAAAAATGTAAGTGAACTATCACCTGCAGCTCCATCATGAAAGCCTTGCCCCAATGCGACGCCGTGTACTTCTCAACGTAACGGTGGAGCTTTTGATGCTTCTCAGCCCGGGATTCCTCTGACATACTGACAGCCTCATAGATAGCGTCGGCCAACATCGCCTTGTCCCATGGGTTGACCAGCAACGCGCCTGAAATCAATTAGCTCAACAATATTGAGAAAACGCTACCGTTGAGTGACTGCGCCGCTCCGGCGAACTCGCTGAGGATTAAAACGCCGTTCTTGCTTTTCTGATCCGAAGGGTTAATGCCACAAGACAAAATGTAGACCAACCTGAGACGCAATGTACTCGTAACTAACAAGGTTCATCCCATCCCTCGTCGAGGTCACCAGGCATGCGTCACCGATCGAGTAAAGGGAGACGAGATCGTCGAAGTTGACACTCTTATGCAGGAAGTGGATCGGCGTGAACTCGATGGTGCCGAAGCGCCCATTAATGCGGCCGACAAGCCCGTTGACGACATTCTGAAGTTGTTGGTACTCCTCGACATCCTGGCGCGATGGGACAGCGACTTGAATAAGCACGACCTTGCCAACCCACTCCGGGTGATCGGAGAGGAACTGCTCGAAAGCGAGGAGCTTCTGCGGGACGCCTTTGATGTAGTCTAAACGGTCGACGCCGACGAGAACCTTGATGCCATTGAATCGCTCCTGAAGGCCGTTGATGCGCTTAATGATCGACTCCTTCTTCAGGCCGTCGAAGAACTTCACGGGGTCAATACCGATCGGGAAGGGTCCGACGTGGACCTGACGGCCCTCGAACTCGACGCCGTTCGAAACTGAGTGTAGACCCAATATCCGAGTGCAGCTTGACAGGAAGTGCCGGGCGTAGTCATACGTGTGCTTTGCAGTTGCTTTAGACCAGTACATTTATTCCAAGACTTACGAAGCCGATCAGATCACTTTGAAGAACGCCAAGGAGAATCTGCTTCCGAACAGGCAAAATTCGATAAATCTCCGACGACGGGAAAGGCGTGTGCAGGAAGAACCCGATCTTCACGTTCGGCATATCGGTCAGCTTCTCGCGAAGCAGCGACGGGAGGAGCATGAGATGGTAGTCCTGAATCCAAATCATGTCGCCGTCTTGAACGTGTTTCGCGAGCGCTTCGCAGAACGCGACGTTGACCTGTTGATAGGCCTCCTATTTGAAGTATTAAACGCTAGGCAGCAAGAACGGTGAAGGAACAACGTTCCCGAAACGTACCCAGTACTCTTCGTCAAAGTTAACATCGCCGACTTGGTAGTGGAACAACGGCCAGAGAATGCTGCCATAAACGGTCATTCCTCTAAACGTCAATCAGCTTACTTACCTGTTCGAGAAGCCGTTGTAGTGCAAATCAGCGAGCTGGTCCGAAACGAAGACAGGGACGGCCGAGTGATCCTCCGCGAGACGGTCTACGACGAGCTCGCGCTCGCTCGGGTTTGGAATTTCCAAACCGGGCCATCCAAACCAAGTGAACTTCATGTTGACGCCCGAGAGCGCCGACACCAGCCCACCGGAACTCATTGAAAACTTCCATTGGTCCTTGGCATCCTTCGTTATCGTGATGGGGAGGCGGTTCGAGACGACGATGAGGCGCGTGGATGGGCCAGACTCGTTTGGGCGGGAGGCGGGCATCGTGCTTTGATCGGAAACAACGTCGCTCAAAGATGGAAGTGGAGGACCGTTGGGCTTCTCGGTCGCGGTGACCTCGGGGGAGTTCTTCGTCAGCGACCTCACGGAGGAGTTGGAGTTCTTGCGGAAGGGCTTTGTGCTCGCGAGTTGACTCCACCAAGTCTTGACGGTCGGGTCCATTCGGGTGAGGGATGTGGAGACCGAAATTAGTTTGCGAAACTGGCAAGTGATTGAAGCGTCAAGATCGATGCTCCTTTTTGACAGTGCAGTGGCTGATTGAACACATTATTATTGACATGGATATTGTCCCATTCAATTTACGCCGTAATATATAACGTCACGCATCTTGTCCCTCCAAATTTTTGTGCGGAGTGGTGTTCTCCGGCAACGACAAGTAGCCACCGTCGTCCATATCGCCCGCTGGCACAGCAGCAACCAGGCGCACACGCACGACCAGCTTGCCATGGACGTGCTGTGTCGCGTAGCTCGACATGACTCCCATTACCGTTCGCTTTCATCAAAGCGCTTCCCAGGGAGGTGGCGCCCGACGTGGAAAAACGCCCTAAGGCCTTGTTTGGCAGCGCAGCGGTGATTAGTATTTTTGAAAATTTTCCAAAAATCCGATGACAGGATTTACCAAAAATTCGCAAGAATCCGCTGGCTGTTTGGCAGATTCGTAAATGCTCACAAAGTTGCAGAATTTGTGTGAGGCTGTTTGGCTGCTGAAAATTCCTAGCCGGATTCTGCAAAATCCGTGAAAATCCCAATCCCACCTCGAGACCGGGATTTTGTGAAAATCCCGGCGTTGTCAATCATTCCAACCATAATGATGACTGACGAGGTCAACTACAGCGATGAAGATGCTGCTCCCATCATAGATCTTGCACCCGTCCTTGCAGAGATCCAGATATTGGAAGACGAGGAGATGGAGTACCATCTGATTGATTACCCCACCGAGGAGGACGATGAACGGGCGCTCAGTCGCGATGCACGCCGCAACCACCTTCTCAGCCTTGTTGTGGTGACCATCGCCATGTTGAGTATTGAGAAGACTCCCGAGCATACCTCCATCCTCACTGGGGATCGTTGGTTGAAGGAGCAGCTGGATGGTCATCGCAACGGGATGCATCAGAACTTTCGTATCGGCAAACAACTTTTCCTGAAGCTGTCGGATGAACTGGCTGCAACAGGACGTCTGCGACGCAGCCGCTACAAGACGCATTACGAGCAGGTTGCCCATTTCCGGTATAATTTGGTCTGACGCCATCCGTTAGGTCGCAATCTTTCTTTACATGATCGCTCACAGCTCGTCGAACCGCGACTTGCAGAATCGATTTCAGTGCAGCGGCGAAACAATTCACGCTTCTGTGCATGGCGTTATCAATGCGCTGTGCAGTATCTACGGACGATACGTGAAGATACCGGACGAACAGTCACCGGTTCCCTCCCGCATCAAGGACAACAAAAAGTTTCATCTGTTCTTGACATGTATTGGAGCTCTCGATGGCTCTCACATCGGAGCATCCGTTCCAACAGCCGAGCAGGCATCGTGGCGCAATCGCTAAATCTCTCTCTGCCAAAATGTTCTTGTGTGCGTGGGAATTGACGACAACCTCACTATGCCCTGGCTGGATGCGAGGGCTCAGCGCACGATCAATTAGTTCGGCAAGACACTCGCATGAAAGGTTTTGAAGTCCCCGCTTCTATGACATGGTGGTGCAGCTCACCAAAGAGGAGCAGGATAGTCTTACGATACTTGATCACGAGCTTGCTGCAGCGAGCAATGAGCAGGGAAACGACGACGCGAGCAACAACCCTGAGAAGTCGCGTATGCTTGCCCTTAGGGACAACATAGCGAAGGGCATGTGGGAGGAGTATGAGAAGCTTAAAACACACCGGCGAAGTATAGTTTAGCTCGAATATTGATGGCCCTTTGTATTTGAGACAAAATAAAAGATTAAATACAAACAAATAAGTTACGCTAAAAGCGAAGTGCAGCGAGGCGAGAAGGAAGCTAATCACACTAATAGACAATACAATTTGGAAGAAAGTAAAAAGGCGCCAGAAAGAAAAATAAATTACACGGACGAAAGGACACAGCATACCGAAGTGAAAAAAAAAAGTACAACAATAAAAAAATCAGGAACAAACCAAATGGCAAAGAACAAAATACAATCACTACAAACTACCTGGGATCCTCAGGCAACAACGTATCCACCCACTCTATCTGCTCGTCCGCTGCGAAGGCCAAAAACATCTCGGCAGTCGAAGGCTCGTTGAAGAATAACCTAAGGGCTCTGACCAAAAATAAAATTAGGTGAGAGAAGTTAGCGAGCGCAAACTTATTGTAGCACTTCCTAGAGTCATTATCCTGCGGAGAATGGGTTGAAAACTGTCTCCTAGGACTCTGTACAATTACAAGAACACATTTACAATAATACAATTTACACCTTCATACTCACTTTACATCTTCATACTCACCCAACCGCAAGCCCTTTATCTTTAGCGCGTGCCCGGCTGCATATGCGCTGGCATTTGACTGTAGCGCGCGCCCCTTGCGGCACAATGCCCGTAGAAGCTGGTGAGCAGGTCTCCCAAGCAACGGTCGATATAGAAATATATTCGACTATGCCCATGAGTGCAGCGACTCGTGGATGAATGTAGATAGCTTAGTTATGTGTTCAGTAGTTAGTTTAGTTGCTTAGCTATTTATTTAGTTAGTTTCGCTTATTTTATTGTTTATTCATTTAATTGTTTATTTTATATTCAGCTATAGATAGATAGTGTTAGATAGGACTTAGTCGATTTATTGCACATAGACCCTTGTACCCTAGTAACCTACCACCCCTTAGTTATAGATATACCTGCTTGTAAGGTCATCCTTTGTTTGGAGGTGGGCAGCGGCGGTCTCCTGCTTTGAGAAGTAGATGATGGGGCCAGTGACCACCTAGGAGGCCCTCTGGGGTGAGAGCAGATGGACGGAGGCCCTTGCACTGCCCAGAAGAGCCTAGGAGCCTAGTCATGGTTCTCTCAATAAAAGCCCGTTGACCCATATACGAAGAATACCCATCGTTGATTCCTGCGTCACTATCCCCTCTTGAGACCACACCCTATTGAGCCTCCCGCTGGTACGAGCCGTTTGTACGCGACCTTGGGTGAAGGACGCCGACGGACCTGCTCCAGGGTTGTATCAGATCCCCTCTTTTGGGTCGAGCTGTATCGACGCGAGACTGTGTCGGGGCCAGATGTGACGTGGACGGGCTGGAGCTAACCGAACAGATATACGAATAAATAGTTGTTGTGCAAAACACCGAAGGGAGGAGGGGTTTGAATGATGGACCACGTCGAACTGTCGTGTCAGCACACGGCACGGGAACGAGCTATGCCCTAGGCCAGATCCGCTGAGGCTCGGATGACACAACAACCTATTGTGATTACGGTATTACCTTTTTTTATTGTTTTCTTGCCTCTATTACTTTGATATGTTTTCTTCTGGTCTCGTTACTTTCCTTTCAGTCTTTTCAGTTATTTCCTTTATTCGCGTTGCACCACAACTACAAGCTCGCTGGCGCCAACCCTCTGCGGATAACGGTTACCTTGCCGTTTGGGTTCCAGCGCTATCACTAACATCTACATTTACACTTACACTTTCAATTACATGTATCGAAGCTCATTCAACACCACCTAGCAGGCGCACGTCTCGGAGCGGTGACTTGAACTGCGCATAATGAGCACACGTCAGGTAAACTCTGTCATCCCCCTTCATTCTTTTTTTTACACGGATGTTTGTGGGTCGGAGGCACTGTGAACCCGGCTGTGACTTCACATGAGGAACAATTGAACAACAACTTACGCAAAAAAACAGGCCCGACGGACTCGTGAAGTGTCCTTCAGGTCGCACACAATCGCCACCGCGTGCGCCTTCATATCATCCATCTTCTTCTCCTCCATCAGCGACGCCCGAGCCACCCCAGCTCCGTCAAGGAACCCAACAAGGTTCGCAACCGAAGACTTCATCGACGGCGTCCTCTCCCTTCCGC
>JADGJL010000809.1:0-13505 GCA_027600665.1 Irineochytrium annulatum
CAAAACTTGTAGCCGGATTTACCATCAATTACTATTACATCTCGACGAAGAAGCAAAAGGGGACAACCAAATTGAAACCCTATTATGAAACCTAAGGAAAATATGCCTAGTTTTATATATCAACTTTTGTCGCTGACCGCTGGATCCCGAGATCACCTATCACCTGAGACCCTTGTACCTTAACTTTAACTTAACCCTGACCCTAACCCTAACCTAACCCTAACTCTAACCCTAACCTTAACTTTAACCCTAACCCTTGTAAATTCTAACCTTAAGGTCCTGCACAGATTATTGGAATGCTGAATCGGCAGTTTTCCAAGCCACTTAGGTCATACAGCACCCATTCAATCCGCTAGGTGTTAGCCTGCTGGTGGTCATATACAGCATGGCAGGAAGATGTCACCGACGACCACGGGTGGTGGCCAGATTGTCCTCCCCACTAACAACGAGGACAACAAGTCAGCGAGGACAACAAGTCAGCCATTGACCTTGCGTCTAACCTGGTCTTCCACTATCGGACCAAACACTTCAGCAATTCATACCATTATACACGACATGCCGTGCACAACGGCGATATCAAGTTGGTTCCCATGGGCACCAATGGGAATGGTTGCAGATATACTCACCTAGGCACTATGAGAGGGAGTTTGAACAGCATCGTTGGGATAGGGAACACGCTCCTTGACCACTGAGCAAGGGGTGCGGACACTAACCACGTCGGATTCAGGGAGGGTGGTGATGCCACGACGTTAGGGGAACGTAGTAAGTGATATGACCTGTGGGTCATTGGAAAGTGTAGTTGGCGCGACTTGAGTGTGTAACGTAACTAATAATAAACGGTCATTCCACCAAGGCCATCAACCATCCTGACCGACGATGCTGAGCATGCTAAAGCCCACCGGATGTTATAACAGTATATGGTTGCTTTCTCTATTTTGCGCTTAAGTTAAACCTTCCCTCTCACGAAATGCCACGCAATTACATCTATACCTGGGTCACTCAAATCAGGCAGGGTGGAGACAACCTGCGGGCGGTGTGTTTCGCTTCTGTTGGCAATCATGCCGCTGGGTCGACCTTACGTAAAATCCAGCATTATACAGGTGTGTATTCTATAAATCCTCGCCGACTTTCATACCCTCCAAATGCTTTAGAAGTAATCGGATAACGTCCGCTTCAAACTTCAGGCTCGCCTGCGCTAGCGCCTCAACGCACCCTGCCATCGTCACCATCCCCGTCCCCAACATTAACTTTGCAACCTGATAGCTCACGGAGCTCACGTTCATCCTTTGAATGCCTAACTTTAAGGCTTCATTAATCCTCGCCTGCACATCCACCCTCGAAACAACGGGGTCCTTGCGTGCTAGCCCTTCCATGTAAAAATCAATGACGCAAGCGATGATCCCAAGTTGCCCATGGCTCGCGGCCTCCTGCAGCACGGGCACATGCCGTAGCCGCTCGGGTTCCAGCTCAATCATAAGCGCCATCATGTCCACGTGGCCGTTCTGCGCGGCCGCAAGGATGATCATCTCTGCGCGATCCGAGATCAGGGTTTGAACGTGCCCGAGGGACATGAGCATGCGAACAACGTCGCCGCGGCCGTTGGAGATGGCGGAGGCCATCAGAGAGTTGCTTGTAACGTCGACTCCGCTCGCTAGCATTAGCTCCCGGAGAGCGGATGCGTCAGCGCCTTCGGAGATCTGAAGCCGAATGGAGTTCATTGCGAGGCTCTTGGTGACCAGCCCCGTGGCAAGGAGATTGTGGAAGAGACGGAGCCGACCCGGGGCGCAAGCGTATGCGAAGGCCACGGCGCATGACTGTTCCTGACGCTTGCCGGCAGCTGTAAGCAAACGGACAACAACCACGTCGTTTAAAGCATCGCCAAACTCGGCCTCACTCAGCCCTTTGAGCGCCGGGTCCTCCAGGAAACAATCTGCGTCAGTCACATAGCCCCCCTCGAGGAACAACCTAACAATGTCGGTCTTCTGCTCCAGCGCCGCCCACCACAGCGGGGAGTCCAGCAGTGCAGCCGCCATGTTCTCCATTGGGTCCGCTTCCTTAAACTCGAGCAGGAGGCGGATAATGGCCACATCACCACCCTTAACGGCGGCGCGCAGGGGCACCCAGCTGTGCTCATCGTCCCAAACTCCGACTTCCGCAATGAAGCCGTCATTTAGACCAGCCGACCCATCCCGTTTCCTCAAGGCGTCAAGCACTAGCCTGACGATCTCAATACGCCCGCTCGCGACGGCTCCGTCCAGCGGCCTGATTTTCGCCACAGGTCTCGGGTCCACTCCGGCCCCAATCAGCCGCCGCACGATCCCCTCCGCCCCCCTCGCTGCGGCGGACCGCAGCGCGGCCTTAGCATCGCGGACGTCGACCTTCCCCGCGACGATCAGGTTATTAATGACGTCCTCCCTCCCCGATCTCACGGCCGCCATCATCACCCTCCTTGTCCACGCGCCGTCCACCGCCACAGGTACCTCCTCTTCGACCTCGCCTTTGCATCCTTTCTCCGCCGTCCCCGTCTGACCAAGGAACCCTTTAAGCAGGTTAACGTGCCCCCGCTCCGCCGCGACGATCAACACCAGCTCCATGAACGCACTCGACCTCCACACCTCCACGCCCGTTGCCACCTCATATGCCCTAGCGACCCTCGCCCACCCCTTCGCGCATCCAAGCTTCGACGCCGTCACCAGCAGCGCCTCCGCCCTTTTCTGATCCAGCTCCAGTTTACCCCCACCACCACCACCACGCGCCGTCTTCCCCTTCCCCTTCGCCCTGTCTTGATCGACTGGCGATGTCCCGCCGAGGGCAAGGTCCAACACCCCCATGTCGCTCGCCAACAGCGCCCAGTGCGCCGCGAACCCGCCCCAGGCGTTCCACGCAATCTCCCTATTCGCGGCCGCGAGTTTGACGGCGTCCCCGACGAGCCTATGCCGCCTCGGATCATTGGACAGGTCCGACAGAAGAGTAGAAGTAATCGACGACGTGGCCGGGTTCATCATCGCGGCCCCAACGTGGCCGCCCGCAGCGGTCGGAGAATGAGGGGGGCGGACGCGCGTGATCCACGGTCTGTCGATATCAGCCGTGGTGGGCGGTTCTATACATGGATCGCGGGGCTGCCAGGACGCTAGGAGTGAGACGACGGGCGCCGTGACGTTGAATCGGGCGACAAGGACGGCGCGGTGAGAGTTCAAGAGGCGGTCCCAGCGAAGGGCGATAAGGTGGCTGTAGACGAGGTCGAAGTCGGGGGCCATCTGGAGGTCGTCTCCGTCACCAGGTGGTGCATGCATGCCATTGACCAATTCTGCAGTCGACACGGCTACGGGAAAGAGGAGCGGGCCAGGGCCCGGGTCCCGGGTAGTCGTCGGTTCGAACAGGGGCGCGAAGATGAAGCTGCTGAATCTCGGCCTCCGGATCCTCCTGCCCGTCTGCTGCCTCAATCCCGCACTACCGCCGTTGTTAACGCCGATGCTGTTGTCAGCGGTGATCAAGGCGTGATGGAGCCCCGAAGACGAAGATGCGCGCAATCTGCCCTCCCACTCGATCAGGTTGGCCAGCGCAAAATTAAAGTCGTCCCGCAGTCCGGTGAAAAGCGGATAGAGGCCGCGTGAGAGGGCCTCGAGGCCCCGGAGCTGCTCCGGGTCGATGTGCCGGGCGACTTGGAGGCCGAGTTCAAAAGGGAGGTCTTGAAGCATCCTTTGGAGAAGAGGGTTAGAGACAAGGTCGAATGGAGAACCAGGACCGTCCCGACGGACTTGGGGTCGAAGATCATGGATCGTCCTGTACCTCTATGTGATCATGGAATTTGACGACGATTCAATTGGGAGGCATTTTACAAAGCAGGATAACAAAGTAGAGCGTGTTCTATTGCAGCAGCAGATGCCCGTAGCTGAAAGGGAGCTACAACGAAGAGTAAAAAGCACAACGAAAGAGGGAGGGGTGAAGGTTCGGCAAGCAAAGTAATGAGAAGCAATTCACTCCCATCAGGCACAACAGCAGCAAACGAACAAAAGAATAAACCCATACATCCGAATCCTAACGCGGTGAATAGCAACCTCGTCTGGCGGCTGCGCGTGTGTGGTCACCTCTCGAGCATTACGGGACTTCGCTCCCTGCCGTCGCCTCCCAAATCCCAAACCACTGCTCGTGCGACAGCTTCAGCTTTAAAGCCTTGGCTGCAACTTCAATCCTCTCCGTGCTGTTCGTCCCGATAACAGGAACGGGTTTTGATGGGTGCTGCAGGATCCATGCGTACGCGACCTGATCGACGGTTACATCGGCACCCAGCTCCTTGGCGACTGCGGCGAGCTTGGTCTGGACCCGCGCGACGGCCGGGTCCGCGGCTGCGGCGGAGGTGGAGAAGAGGCGGCCGCCCGCGAGAGGGGACCACGCCATCGGACGGATCTTCTGACGGAGGAGATCATCCAGGGTGCCGTCCTGCGTTATAATAGAGTCAGCACGACGAAAGAAGGTGAATGGTGAACATACATGCAAAGGCTCAAGTCTCAGCGGGTGGAACTCAATCTGGTTCGTGACCAGCGCAAACGGCAGCCTGGACTGCAATAGCGCCATCTGGCTCGACGTGAAGTTGCTGACACCAAAGTGCTTGACGAGTCCAGCCTCTTTGAGCTCAACGAAGGCGGTTGCGACCACGTCCGGGTCCATGAGCGGGGACGGCCTGTGGATCAGCAGGACGTCTAGGAACTTGCATTGCAAAGCGGCGATGGAGTTCTTGGCCTGACGCAGGATGTACTCGCGCGAGAAGTTGTAGTGCTTGACCTTGACGCCGAGACACGCGATTCCACACTTGCTGACGATCTGCATCTTGCCGCGGAGCTCCGGGCTCAGTGCGAGGGCGTCACCAAAGAGCTTCTCGCACACGTGTCCCTCCCCACCGCCATAGATATCAGCAGCGTCGAAGGTCGTAATCCCCAGTTCCAAGCATCGACGGATGCGGGCGTTGATGGCCTGCGGGGTCCGGGAGTCAGCGGGCCCGTCGGCGAGTCGCCAGATGCCATACGCGAGCTGGGAGAGCTGGAGGTCGAGGGCGGTGGCCATCGCGTTGTTGGGGAGGAAGAGAAACGGTGTAAGTCGAAAACCCAGCCGAGGTGCTTGAAACGATGATGATCGTCGCCGGTGTCTTGAGGGCTGGACCGCCATGGCGGCTCGTCGTCCCGCGCTCAGTCCAGCGTCCGGCCGTCGGGGTGCGGCACCACTCCTTCCTGCCGCGATTCGTTACCGCCGCATCCCCGATCGTCTCGACGCGGCGGCGTCCGCGTCCAACACCAATCGCCGTCCTCGTCAGAGGCCACAGCCACGGCCACGGGCCTGCTGGCGACGCGGGTCACGGTCACTCGCATGCGCACGGCGCGGACTTGATCGATCGCTCGTCGGCGGAGGGGACGAGGATCACGATTATCGGGCTCGCGTCGAATGTGGCCCTGACGGTCGGCAAGGGGGCGGGGGGGATTCTGTGGGGTTCCGCGAGTCTGCTGGCGGACGCGGTGCATTCGTTGTTGGACCTTGTCAGGTAACTTATTGCATGCACTTCGTCTTCCTTGTCCCAACGTTCTTTCATTTCATCAGCGACTTTGTAACGTTGTTCACATTCCGAAAGGCGAGGGCGGATCGCGACGAGCGGTTCCCTTACGTATGTGTCTACCTCTGCTGCTTGTTGTGTACCCGTGTGGAACTAGGTTTAACACGAACGGACAGGGATACGGCAAGCTCGAGCCCCTCGGCGCCCTCTCTATCTCCGGCATCCTCCTCTTTGGCGGCCTCGGCACCGGCTACCACTCCTTCGAGCTCCTCCGTGCCCTGATCCTCTCCAATGACGGCCCCTCGGCCTCGGGTCTCGAGCATAGCGCCATGCTCGTTGACCCGCACCTCTCCATGCTCGCGCTCGCCGCCATCGTCGGATCCATTGTCGTGAAAGAGGTCCTGTTTTGGACGACGATGGCGGTCGCGAAGAAGACGAAGAGCGACGTGCTCGTGGCGAACGCGTGGCATCATCGCGCTGATAGTGTCACGAGTTTAGTGGCTCTTTGTGGGATCGGAGGCGCGGTGGCCGGGTTCCCATTCTTGGATCCGATTGGGGGGATTCTTGTTTCTGGTATTTTGAGGGGTTTTTCTTTCTTGGTTTGTTTGCCGCGAAATGCAGGTTATGTGACTTGTCGTCGAATAGGGATGATCGTCCAGGCGAGCTTGCAGGTTCTCCTTCCGTCGATTCGGGAACTGTCGGATTCGGCACCAAAGGATACGCTGGACCGCGTGAAGGAGATCGTTGCTGCCATGCAGGTGGGGAGTTCCTCTTGGAACGATACCTTGCTAAAATAAGTTAACAACGTCAGGATCACGACAAAAACATTTTGGGCTTCAACACCGTTCGGGGCAGGAAGATGGGACCAGACTACCTCGTCGACCTACAGCTTCAAGTCAGCCCCCGGATCACTGTCTCGCAGTCACACCAGGTGTGCTCTGCATTGTTTGTTGTTACTTCCAGTCCTAAATTCTTACCGTCGCTTTACCATGTCTAGATTGCTGAGAACGTTCGACATGCGATCACGACTAAGATCTCGGGCATATCCGAGGTCTTGATCCACGTCGACGTAGAGGAGGTGAGCTTTTGTCTAGTTGCACCATGAAGGCTGTAAACTAACATAATACCAAACAAGCACGACCACCACGTGGAGGACGCTGTCGCGACCAAGAAGCCCACAAGCGAAATCGAGGAAGAGATCATCCGTCACGCCATGTACGGCCTCGAGCACGAGGTGCATGAAGTGAGCCATCTGTCGGTTCATTTCCTGAACGTAAGTATTATGCGCATGAAAGGCCACCTGATCTCTTTGCCCAATGGCTGATGATACGATCGGATTAGGGTGGAATGGAGGTGACTGCCGAGATCATCCTTGAGCGCGAGAACGAGATCTCTCTGCGCGACGCCTCGGCTATCGCGCACAAGATCGAGGACCGGATCCTGCAGTTTCCCGGCGTTCTGTCGGCCGATGTGCATCTGGAGACGACCGAGGATATGCGGGAGGTGAAGAGCTAGTGATCGACAACAATTGCAGTGGAAGATCTGGTTACTATTTGCATCATAAAATACCAGCATTGATGTGTAGGATTCGGGTCACAAATTGCTTTTACTTTGGCCAGGCTAGTTTAGACGGGGTGTGTCTGTGCCAAGTGATCAGTGGAAGGGCATTCCATTCCCCACCTGATAGCACGACGATGATGGCTGCGAGGACGACCGACGACGTGGACGTCGCGAGGGCGTCGATGACGGGTGTTGGGGCGGGTCTGTCGTCAGCGACCCTAGCGGACGAGGTCGGAGGCACGGCACCCCGCGCCGCGGAGTTGAAGGCCTACACGATCCCGACGCTGCTGGACACCATCTATGCCGCAAAGGATCTCCCGCCTTTGCCGTCAGTCGAGACGGCCGTGATCTCTCCCCGCCATCTCCGCCCGCCGGACGTGAACCCCAGCACGGCTCCATGCCTTATCACCCTCCCCTACGAACTCCTGGAGCTCATCGCCTCCCACCTCCCCCCTCTCCAAATTCTTCGCCTCCGCACCCTCTCCCGCCTCGCTTATACTCGCTGCACGTTCCCTTCCGTCCCCTTCGCGACCTTAAGCATCGCCCGCTCCATCCATGAAGATTCTCATCGCCTCCCCCGCCTCAGCGCTCGCGCGATCCGGTACATGAAATCGCGCGGCGCCAAACCCAGCGGGTTTTTTGGCCTGCCCATGCCGTGCTCGGGGCGTGTGAGGGACGTCGTCGAATTCCGGAAGTTGCCCGTGAGCTACGCCGTGTCGCATCTGATGTCCACCGGCGGGCTGAGGGAGGCCGGAATGATGACTATGGGCGTGTACATGACGATCGGGTGTTCGGCGGAGGAGGCGCGGAAGTCCGGGTGGGCGTTCGGGATGGATGTGATCAGGGCCTACGTGGGCCATCCCGTATGTACTCTCGTCGTCGTTCGCTCCTATCGGGACTAAGATTAATTTACGAAGGCCGCAGTTGCGATGGACAAGGGCAAGGAGCTGGAGATGCGCGTTTATGAGTGGGTGGCGGCGATGGACGACCTTCAGCTGTTCGAGAACCTGATGGAGGTCTATTCAAACTCGCCCGTCGGTGCTTTGGAAACGGCAGCCAAGGCGGGTGCCGAGAAGATTATCGGCAAGGTGTTTGAAAGGAAGGGTGCGGGCATGCCGATGTGCAAGGGACAGGTGATCCCGGCGCACGTCGCCAGGAGCGCGCTGCAGGCCGCGTTAAGCGAGGGGCACGTCGGCATTGTGAAGGCCATCAGGCGATCGTATGGGGCGTGGATTTTCTCGGGAGTTGGGCCTGCGGGGCTGGAGAGGTGGACTACACCTTTCTTCCCTTCTGTCGCTAATCATAACCTTGCTCTGCTAGCATCATGATGGACGCAACCTCCTCCGGCAAGGTCGAATGCTTTCAAGAGCTCCTCGACATGAGCTTTCGCTTCGTGAAACCCTACACGGCCGCCGTCGCGCAGCAGGCCGCCGTGGCCTTCCATTGGCCCATCGTCTCCTTTCTCTGGGAGCACTGCCAGCCTACCATCCGAACCACGGCCTGCCGTGCCGCGACCATCAACGGGACTACCCACACAAACGCCGTCACATGGGACAACCTCCTTATCCTTGCGGCCGAGTCCGGGCAGGATGATCTAGTCCGATCGATGTTATCCCCCGACAGCAAAATCTTGCTGGATCCCAAGGCCATGAACTCTAAGGCCCTGAGCGTTGCGTGTGAGAATGGGCACCTGATATGCGCCCAGCTACTGCTCGACGCTGGCGCGGATCCGACGGCGTCCCACAACTGCGCCGTGCGCTGGTCCGCGGCGAACGGGCAGGCCGCGACCGTTAAGCTGCTCATCTCCTGCGACAAGGGAGTCGACCTAACAGCCGAGAAGCAATTCGCCGTTGAGTTCGCCGCGCGGTTCGGGCGCACAGAAGTGCTCCGGCTCCTGCTCACTCAACCTGAAGTCGACCCTTCGAGCGGTGACGGGGAGACGCTTTGCGCCGCGGCGGAACGCGGCCACGTCGAAGCGATTCGGCTGCTGCTCTCGAGCGGTAAAGTGGAACCCGATTGTCAAAACAACCGGCCGCTTCGGGACGCTATTAGCGGCGGGTTCGCGGATGCCGCGAGAGTGTTGATGGACGCCATGCCGCGTGTTGATGTCGCGTCTGTGTGCGGGGATGACGTGCTGGTACAAGCGGCGCGGATGGGTCACGAAGGCGTTGTGGCGTTCTTGCTGGAAAAGGACGTGACGAGGCACGCCAAGGAAGCTTTGAGCGCCGCTATCGAGGCCGGGTATTCGACGGTGGGGACGGGCACTGGCGCGGCGGGGATCGTAAGGGCGATTTTGGCGAAGGTAAATGTGCGGGAGGTGGAGGGGTTAAGGCTGATACGCAAGGCCGTGAGGGAAGGGAAGGCGGATGTGGTGAATGCGCTGGCGGAGCGGTTTGATGTGAGCGACAAGATGTTGAGGTGGGCGTGGAGGGTTGCCGGTTCTGCTCTGGACGCACCCATGCTGAGGTGGATCCTCGATCGCGTTAGACCGCGGGTCGCTGCGGCGTCCGAGCGGACGGGCGCGTTGAGGCTCCTCAAAGGGGGCAACCCGCTCCGACCCTCGCGGGACGGTTGCGACGGGAACCCGGGGCTCATGCTCCGTATGAGCCGTACGCGATGGAGGTTCGATGGTGACGAGCGTCGCCTCACGCCGCTATATCACGCCACGCGCGCTTGCAACCTGGAGGTCGTCCAGCTCCTGATCGAGGGCGGGGAGAACGCCCACGTGCGACGGGGCGAGCTCCTGGCCGTCGCCGCGGCGTCGCAAGCGCCCAAGGTCGTCGAGTTGCTGTTGGAGCATGGCTTGGTGCCGGATGGGGCGCGTGGTGATGGGCACAGCGCGCTGGTTTGGTGCTTGAACATGGGCATGACGGCGGCTGTGAAGGCATTGCTAGAGAAGGGGGCCACCGTGCAGTTCAATGATTGCGAGGCGATAAAGGCAGCTTTGTTGAAGGGGGACGAGGATATGTTGGAGGTTTTGCTTGACCATGTTGGGGCGTAGTCGCAGTTTCTTCGGGGGCAATTCGTCCGTAGGGCCTTTTTTCATATTCTTTTTTTTGGCACTTTTGCCGCATGTTGATATTTACATAGTCGTCTTAGTAAGAGATTTGGGTGAGGATAGGACCATCATACGCAAACATTTCATTCGATATGAGAGAATTTCGTCCTGTATTAAATCTCATCGTTCCAATACCATCGGATTTGTCATCCTCACCATGTCCAAGGCAACACTCCTCTCGTCGGCCACGTCCCCGTTCGTGCGCAAGGTCCGCATCGCCATCCGCGAGCTACAGCTGGTCGATCGCGTCGTTATCAAGGAGTCCGCGGCGACGCCAGTCGACAAGGCCGACGTGATCGAGGGCGGGAATCCACTCGGCAAGGTACGCGAACTTCTCCAGGAGCCTTGATCGCGCTTTCAACCGGCTTTGGATCCCCCTGTCGTGATCAGGTTCCCACCCTCCTCGTCTCCGACCCCCCGATGTCCCTTTTTGGATCCCAGACGATCACCCAGTACCTCGACCAGCAGCACACCTCGCTCCGCGTCCTTCCACCTCTGAGCGACCCACATCGGTACGAGGTGCTTGCGACCGAGTCCCTGGCGGACGGCATGATGGAAGCGAGCTTGTTGGCGCGGTACGAGACCGCCATGAGGCCCAAGGAGTTCTTGTGGGAGCAGTGGCTCGAGATACAAAAGGGTAAGGCCATGAGGGGCGTTGGCGTGTTGGAGGGGAGGGTGAGGGGGGATTCGCTTTATGCTAGTGATTTGAAGGTGCGTGTTTTATTTTGCTAGTCGGTGTACTGAAGGGGAGTTGGTTGCAGCCTGAGGGCGGCGTGTTGGACCTTGGGACCATTGCTGTCATCTGCGCGCTTGGATACCTGGATTTCCGTCATGACGCGTGGAATTGGAGAGGAGCGGCGCCGAAGCTTGCCAAGTGGTATGAGACGTTGTGCGCCCGGCCAAGCGTTGCCGAAACCAGGCCGCCCAAGTAATCGACGCAGGCCCTTTGGCCTTGCTCCTCTTTTTGCGTTTGTGTTGGCCCTTACGGTTTGTGCATATTGATGCGCGATTTCAGCTGTCATCAATACATTAGCTTTCACTGGGTGCTTTTGCTTCGTTTTCATGTAAATCACTTCTGAGCCGCCCTTGTGCAAGCTTAGAGTGAAAACTTGTCGGGTTAGCTGTAGATGCCCTTGTCGGATGGCTGCTCGAAAGACTTATCGTCAGGCTGATTGACAACGGGCTATCTTGGGCCTGCTCCAGACGTCTTCCGAGGTGGATTCGCGGAAGGTTCGTGACATGAAGATTGAGGCTTCGCGAGCTGGGAAAGATTTGGACGCCGAGGCCGCCTGGGAGGTGGTGCGGTCGATCATACCATTAAGCTCTTGCGAGTGAAGGGTCGTCAAACCCGCCCTCCCCCATCAGCAACACACAAGCCCACAGCGCGAGGCATGGCGCCCGCCTGGCCGCGATCCAAAGCGTCGTCCCCTTCAGGCCTACCCGCAGGTCGCAGTCGCTCTCCCGCGGACCCCCGGGATCGCGACCGCGATCATCACCCCCCGCGGCCCGAGTCCTGGCTCACGATCGTCACAAACATCGTGCTATACGTCAGCTTGTGGTACACAATATACCAGCACGTGTTTCGACGGGATGGAATGGCTGATCACGAGAAAACATAGGTATTTCTTCTCGAGCTCGCTGTCGCTGTACAACAAGCACCTCCTGGGCAAGGACCAAAGGAACTTCAACCTCCCTTTCCTCCTGTCGTGCTGCCACTCCATACTCCATTTCGCCGTAACGGCGTGCGTGGTGCGATGCTCGAATGCGACGCGGACAGCAGCGTCGACGGTTGGGAGCGCGGGGGGTGGGACATCACTCACAGGAGAAGGAGGATGGAAGGCGTACTTGGGTTCTGTGGGTCCGACGGCGCTGTGCACGGCGCTCGACATCGGCCTCAGCAACTCGTCCTTGCATTTCATTAGCCTGTCGTTCTATACCATGATTAAAAACAGGTGTGTGTGTGACTGTGTGTGTGTGTGTATTTGGGATGGGAAGAGGAGGCGAAGGAGTGATGGGCAACACATGTAGATGGCGGTGGACATGGTTCAAAGCAAGAACGGAGGTGTAGGGGAACCGCGCGGAAATCTGGTCTTACCCCTTCTCTTTTTTCTTGCATAAGTTTTTAATAAGATTTTTATTTTTGTCATAGCGTACCAGTCTGGGTCTTAATCTTCGCCTTTATCTTCAAGCTGGAAGAAGTCCGGCTCTCCCTCATCCTCGTCATCTTTACCATATGCGTCGGCTGCATGATGACTATCGCGGGCGAGGTGCACTATCTCCTTTCCTTTTTTTCAATGCTGCAGACAATTCTAACACATCCCGTGACCCTAGCTTCAATTCCACTGGCTGGGCTTCCTTCTGGTCCTCTCCGCCGCTATGTTCTCCGGCCTCCGTTGGACCCTTATCCAGATACTCATGGCCGACCCCTCCACCACCTCCGGTCGCACCTCCACGACTCCCCACAATCAGCGCGGCCCCATAACAGCCCTGTACCAGCTCAGCCCACTGATGGCCATCTTTTTAGCCATGGGCTCCATATGCACGGAGGATGTGCTTGGCTCGCCGTTCTTTGAGACATTTAAGGCGGGGGTGGAGACGGTGTCACTCTTGTTCGTGGGCGGGTTCTTGGCGCTTTGCATGATGCTTGCGGAATTTTTCTTAATTTCGCGGACGAACGTAGTGACGCTCTCGGTGGCGGTAAGGCATTCCACCCCCCCACCCCGCTTTCTTTGCCTAACTTACGTGATAACAGGGTATTTTCAAGGAAGTCTTTATGATCTCCCTCGCCATGTTCGTGTTTGGGGACCCCCTTACGCCGTTGGCCGCTTGGGGCGTCGCGGTGACCATCGTAGGCATCGCGGCTTACACGTATATCAAGTTTAAGGGGGAATATGTCAGTCGGAAGGTGCACGGGAAGGAGAAGTATGGGCCCGATCATGACGTGGAGATGCCGCTGACGTCGGATCGGTTTGCGGATTGATGTGTGGTTAGATATGGAGGTTTTGAGTGATAAGAAAGGCAGTGAGGGCTGAACGCGACGTGGAGATAACTTAGACGTAGACTGATGTACGGATTTACTGGGTGCATTAGGTGTTACGAGAATGAGGCCCCGACGCACTTTAATTTAACGCTTACTTGAGGGCGATCACAAGCACACTTTCATTCATCAAAATTGCATATGATCCAATAAGGCACAATTCACTTATAACATAACCACAGAAATGTTCCAACGAGAGCGTTACCTTCAACGAAAGTTTACTTCCTCATTATTCAACACAGTCGCGTGACAGCGGCCGACTTGGCTCTCACCACCGCGTTTCCCTTCGCACCCACCCTCGCATCCCC